>UCOK01017793.1:0-20878 GCA_900474325.1 Synergus umbraculus
TTATAGTACTTATAGTTCGCAGTTATTTAGTCAATTTCCTACATCTGAAACTTAATTTGATTTATTTAACATATACATTTATGATTATATTATTTTAGCTTAAGTCGATTCACCTTTAGTTGCTTAATTTGTCAATCTCTCTCTGTATCTTTTTTAATCATCCTTATTTTATATAATTTTTACCAATCAAACCCCGATAATATTTTATTTCGCTATTTGAATCAGTTCCGGGATTTTGCACGCTGGAGAGGTGCTGCCTCTTCAGGTAGAAATGAGAAGTAACGATTTCTCTGAGATCGTCACACTCTTTGCGCGACTGTTCTCCTAACTTTTTTTCCGTGTAGCTATTACTTTACTTCATATTATTTTTTTAATTATAAAAATTATCTTAAAAAATAAAAAAATAAGTATTTAGGGAAATAGAGTTTTCAAAGTTTCATATATTTTTTTGTCTTTTTTCTACATTATTATTATACATTTTTTTACTTTTATTAAAAATATGTAAAAGTCAATGGATTATAATTATATTTTCATTTTTTACATATTTTTGTTTTTTCAAAATACTAAAAAAAAAGATACACTTATAAAGAGCCTTTCAAAAAATCACTACGAAAACTGCAGACACATTTTTCAAAATCACTTGTTTATTCCACAACATCTTCACCGAGGTCATCTTCTTCTTTTATAAGACACAGGTCCACCGTTCCTTCTTCTTTTTTAATAGGTAGGTCCACTTTTCCTTCATTCTTCTCCTGATTTACTTTTTGCTCCTCCTCTTGAGGTATATTTTCCTCATCCTTTTTCTCCTTTTCTTTTGTAACTTCTGCTGTAGTAACACGCCTGTGCTCCACCAAGATGCTTATTCTTTAATTTCCTTTACATGACTGCTTTACTTCATCTGGAAGATTTTCCTCTTTGACCTTTTTAAAATAGTATTGGTCATTATACTTTTCAACTATTACGCTTATACCCGCGTAACTGACGTAGCAGGCTTCCGTTTCAAAGTTAGGTAAATTTGCATAATTGAAATTATAATCTTTTACTGCAATCGTTAAGATCAGCATGACCTGCAGCTCAGTCATAGTAATTGGTTCATAATACCATTCCATTGGAATCCAGACCTTTTTTGGGAATATAACATACTCTTCCTTGCTCTGAAACAAAAAAAGGGACAATTTTATTATTATTTTAAATTTAAAATAATGTTCTTTTGATCAATTTTTTCAAACGACCGTTTCCGATTTTCCAATTGGGAGGTTTCATGTTTCGCATAGTTTTCGTGTCATTATATTTACTTGAGAACACGAGTCTAATAAGGCACGGCATTCGTGTAGCCGACCCTTGTGATCTTTAATTTGCACAATTGCATTTCCTAGTATAATATGTTCATTCTCCCCGTGTTTGGAATGAGCGATGAAAGCAGTTTTGTGACATTGATCGCTCTTATAGTCCAAATTATTTTCAACATTAGTATCCTGTCGATCATTAACAATTAAATTGCTTGAGACACTGGTTTCGAGATGAAGCAAAGTATTGTGCTTCCTTCTGCATTTCATGCACGGTCCGGCATGACATTGTCAATTATGATGCCCCGGACTTAAACAGTTAAAACAAATTCGCAAGCGCCGAACTTCTTCAATACGCGATGATGCAGGAAGTGCTCGAAATTTTTCGCAATTATACAATGTATGTGAATCATTACAAAGAGGACACATTTTCTTCATCGCTGCGTGCGATGTAAGTTTTTCGACCGGCTTTCCTGTATTAATTTTCGCCACAACCCTTTTATTATTACTAGAATAAGGATCAGGATTATCCATGGTAACCCTTTACCATCTTTCGACCTTATCTGTGGGAGGAGCCAGAGACTCAGTTTCTGTTTTCTTTTTCAGATGCTCTTTCTTTTCAATAAACTATTTGCAAACTTGTAAATCTGAGAGTATTTCAAATCTGCGGTTATCCTCATCCCGGTATAGAGAATCCTTTTTCCCTATCCAAAACGATGAAGAACCACCTTTGTCTATTTCTCCTATATCTTAAAGTTAGGGACATGTTACGAATTCAAGACGTAACAAGGGATTTACTTTTAGCTGTATCGTTTGATGTTTCAGTGGGATTGGGGCATAAAGGAGTAGCGACACTACTATCCGTTCATTTTACGAAGGCCCCTCTAAAACGTATGTACATTTTTTAAATTTACTTGTAAAAAAAATCGCATGAAAACACAAGTCATACCACGATAAAGCTTGATTTATTGCGTATAAGACAAGTCCACATTTGTTTATGTAAAAAAATTTGTTTATAAACTATCCCCTGCGAAAAGATAAAAACCAGGTTCATCGGTCGCTCCTCCAACATTTATAACAAGATGATCCTGAAGCATGTAGACTCCGCTATGAGGTCCTCTATATGCTTCCTCGATTTTATCCGTGTGTTTGAAACATGACTGCCATAAAGTTGGCGGTAGATTTTTCATCGCTTCTTCACACAAGTAACGCACATTTTTTATTTTAAATGTATTGTTTCGCTTTGCATCATAGTTTTTGACATAAGCCCATACTAATTCTATGGGATTCAGCTTACAATGTGCAACGGGAAGCCACAGCAATTGTATAATGTGTTATAATAAGTGACATGACGTCATACCCACGAAAAACTTCATGCACCCTTCGACAAATCCATGTTTGCTGCCAACATGCAAAATGATTACTCGTTTGTCCGCTCCAGAGAGAGTAACGAAGCCTCCTCGATAATTACCGATCCTTTGTACACCAGTTCGATAATAGTCGAAATTGTCTAGACGCGAATTTGGATCTATTTCTTCTGCCCATCCGTATTTGCAGGAATGATTTGTCTCACACCAAGTTTCGTCAGTAGAAAAAAATTTGTAACCGAGACGTCTGTAATGATCTGCTAAACGCAAGTACTCTGCTCATTTTCCTTCCCGCAATTGATAAACTCTTCATGAGAATAGGCTTTTATTGCAGTTTTTTGTACACAAATTTTATCTGACGTACCACTCTCCAAAAGGTAGTTCTTCCTATTTTCGGTAAAGCAGGTACATTTTTCTTCAGCTTCGCCATAATAAGCTTCAGTGTTGGAAATCTTTTTTCTATATAAAAATCGAAAATTGTTCGCCTTATAACTCCTTGCAGAAAATCATCTACTTTGATGGATGATTTTCGTTTTCGTGGTCCAGGAGGAGTATTCATTATTTTTCGGTTTGCCGCTTGAGTCATAAGTTTCACTGTTCTTTCAGAAACATTTAAACAAACTGCCGTCCTTCTTACGACATTGTTCGTAATATTTTCATCACACATTTTACCTTCTTTACGTGATGATTTTGCGGACTCAAAGTAAGTGTCTTGTTGAGGGTGGACGAGGATTAGAAAGGTGAATAAAAGTTGGATTGATGCGGTTTATTGTTATTTAATCAAAAGATAACGAGCAAATCTTATACATGAACATATAAACTTGAAATAGTAATCCTGAAATTAATAGAGTCATAGTAACCTTCGAAAACGCCGAATGAACCAAGTTCTCAAAATGAAGTTCGTTTCGAGCCTTTACTTCGAGGTACGAACAATCAGACGATTCTTCTAAAACTAAACTCTAGTCGAATCTGAGAAAGCTGAAGTGTTGGAACTCGGCTTATAAAAAAAGGAAAATTTCCCCGAAATACAATAACATCTTCAACACATACCTCATACTGGGAAAAAACCCTTAAGTCCATCGTAAAGACGTTCAAGATGACTGTGACAAACATAAAACATATGCCAAACTCTCCAAGTCTTTATTGACTTGGACGTACAAAAAAAGGACTCTCAATAAAATTAACGCTTTTACCCATGGGCACATGTTTTCTAACAGTCTAAAGGATTTGGGTTTTTTCCCAGACATTAAGATTCCCTATTTTTTATCTTTTACAATATTTCACATCCTCCCACCATTGAGATGGTGAAAACATATCAATAACAAATATACAAAGCCCTATGACTTCATCAATTTCTCAGGGGATAAGTTAATATGTCTGGTGTACGCGATATTCTACCACTACGCGTTACAATCTCCTTTGAACTTTTCTGCACTTCATACCCGGTCTCAGATTCTTTGTCACTTACATCTCTAAGCGCCCTAAATTTATCGATTATAACCTTGTCTACCTTGCTATCATGAAGATTTAATGCCAACGGGTCTTACAATTTCGCCATGTGCTGTAGTTAGACGAACGACTCGAATTTTATTATTTTTCCCGTATATAATTTCTTTGACTTGCGCTAAAGGCCAGTCTACCCGTTTCAAATTATCGCTACCGATTAAGACAATATCTCCTACGTTTACAATATTGGTAATTTTAACATTATTTTTTTATGAACTAACATCCCTAAATATTCTACCCGAAATCTTTGACGCAAATCCTGTTTAAACTTCTGTCGATAGGTAAAGCGTTTATTTAAATCACCTCTTTCTATCTTATCAAGATCTAGTACGCCGATTTCTTTTATCTCCTGCAAGAACATTGATGGTGTCAGAGGTACAATTTCTTCATAACGAATTTATAACAGATTCGCAATCAGCAAGTGTAATGGCCATTTCTTCGTAATTCAACGACGATTTTTTAAGAGTACGTCTCAACAAGTGTTTGAGTACACCAATGAGACGTTCCCAGAAACCTCCCCACCAAGGTGCAGACGGCTGATTAAAACGCCATTCTATTGCTTGTGTAGCAGCAATTTTAGCCAACTTCTTGAAATCGAGATTCTTAAACGAATTACTTAACCCTTCAAAATTCGTCCCATTATCGTTGTAGATCACGGCAGGTCTACCTCGACGAGCGATATGACGCCTTAAGGCCATTAAAAATGAAGCAACTGACAAAGAATTCACCAGTTCTAAATGCACCGCTCTAAAAATTGCTCTAAAAATATACAAATCCATGTCTTCTGACCTCCCTTTAAATATATAGGCCTGGCAAAATCGACCCCTATAACTTCAAACACTGCTGCCACCTCCGAATTCATTTGTCGCGAATCATGTCTACAACAAACTACAAATTTACGTATTACCGATCGAATAACCTGACGTCCCTTTAAAATCCAAAAATTTTCCCTTAAATTATTGAGCGTAATTAGAGGTCCGGCATGATTCAGCTCAATGTGCTTTTCTCTTATAATCAAGTCCACAATATCATTATTATTTGGTAAAATAATCGGACACCTAAAATTTAGAGCATCATCACGTAATAAAATCTTAGTTTTAATCCTCATAAGTCCGGATTCGTCCATAAAAGGGGCTAAATGTTTGATTCGATCCACGTTTACATCGGTAAAACTTTCCCTTTGAATTAATTTTATCAATAATAATTCCCCACACTTAATTTCATCTACGGTCAAACCTTTCGTCTTCTTGGATTCAGGATTGGATTTACAATTAAAACAAAATCTTTTGGTCCAAGTAATGATACGAACTATCTTGTAAATTGTTGTAAACCTTGTTCCTGCATTCTATTATTATATATTCTACGCCTACAATCCTTAAGAACGTGACCTAATTTTTTGCAATAATTACAACTAATGTTTTTATTTTGCATATTGTGTGTTTGAAAATCTTGTTGAAATCCAATGTTGTTAGGGTGAAATGAATTTCCTCGAGGTCATGACCACGCCTGAGTGTTTTGTCTAGGCTGCCATTGGCCTATATTTCCATTTCTATTTTCGGAAGCCGATCCTCGATGATTTTTTCTGTCATGCTGTAAATTCGAGTTCCAAGATTGGTTCGTTGAACTTTCTCATTGATGATTTCTGTGTGATGTCTATGCTGTGTTCTAAATTATAACTATTCTACATCAATATTATTCTAAATTATTCTAAAAATAAAATAATTAACAATAAATTATATTTTTTACCTTATGCTTACCTATTTAATCTTCATAATTTGTTGATGATTCGCTGTTGCTATCATCTTCTGTATCACCATCGCCTTGAAGATTTATAACAATAGAATCCACACGTCTCTGTATTTATCTTCAATTTTGTGGACATGTTCAACACATTTTGCCCATAATGATGGTGACACAGAATCCAAAGCGTTGCGACAAAGCTCGAGAACATTGTTGATTTTAAAAGTTTTATTTTCGGTTGCAACTTTTCTCTTTACATACCTTCAGTTTCACATCTATTCGTAATTTTCTTGTTCTTTTTTCCTTAATTCCTCTCGTTATTCTAACCGTATTTAACCGCTTTGGAGTTTCTCTTTTATTTGCATTTTCATCTTCACCTTCCGTAGAGCTTTTTGTCCTTTCTGTATCTGGTGAGATATTCATCAAGTGATGTACTCTCGCTGGAAGTATTAACACTCGTATTAACACTTGTATTAACACTCGTACTTTCATGAAGTTGCTGCTGTGACGTGGGTATTAAAAGTTGAAAGTGACCATCTCTTGATTCTTCAGTTGCAATACCACTAAGAAGTAAATGTACAGTGGGTTTCGAGCGATCGTCAACGAAATATTTGCAAGTAAAGTATTTATACTTTACATTTCCGTCATACGATATCCCGTCCGTAATTTGTCGTACGAGAATAATATTTAATTGCAATGAGGTGGAGGCTGCAGAGACTTCTAATTCCGATGCGAACGTGCCAGATTTACCCATGTACATTCGATATGCTCTATGAGTTTTACAATTCTGAAGAAAACTGAAGTCATGCCAGGTATCAACCACGTAATTGACAACATCACGTCGAATTCTAGAACAATTAGAATTTCCCATTGCCACAGCTAAGCACTTGAACAAGCAATCGCCTGAACCACCACAATATTTCACCAAATATGTCACACCGTTGACTGTTATCATTTTGAAAACAAAAGTTATTTTGGCGATGTATCCGTGAACGCATATAATAATCACTGAATTGATGAAACTCAATTTCAATGGACTTTTAGCTAGTAAAATACTCACAGTATCTAAGCTTCAACTAGAAAGAAAATTCTGAAGAAGTTGTGAAAGCTCTCTCTCAAAACTTTTTTATTGCAGAAAATGTTAACATTTTTTGTACAAAATTGTACCTAAATCTTTTAAATCTGGAGAGCAATTCAACCCTTGCTCATTACCCTCATAAATTTTGTATTTTTTTCCATACATAGACTTCATAAAACTTGTACAAACATAGATAAAATTCACAAATCATAAAACCAGTAGATTAAAAGGAAAAAGCGAGGGAAAATTGTGTAAGGATAGAATTTAATTGCGAAGGTCGCATGGTCCTGTGTGTTTGAGAGCGAGACCTTGGTTGAAATGTTTCTCCTTGTTTGATAAAGGGTAATTCTTCACGAATACCAAGTCTCCTGGTTGATAAAGGCGTGCATTGGCTTCATTTCCTGCGTAAGTCTGTTGGTACCTCCATTGGTGAGCTCTGGTGTCCTATTCTCGTCTTTGTCTATCCTGTGGTGGTACTGGATTTGCTTCGTCAAACCACCATTCTCCTGGTCGACGTAGAATCTTTCGTAACAAGAGATGGCTTGGTGTTTGTTCTGTGGCTGCATTCTTTCTTTGGCGTAAGTTGAAAGCGATTTCTGGTAGGCATTGATCCCATCGCCGATGGTTGCCTTGGTCGATTCTTAAGCGGATACCCTTTTTTATTTCTTGATTGCGACGTTCTGTTGGATTTTCCGGTGGGTGATATAGGGGTGTGGTCCAGATCCTCTCTGACGTAACGTTCTTCGCATGCGTTTCTATTTTCGAGGCCTTTCAGCTCGTTCCATCTTTCGACCTCCCGATTGACCACCGGGTCGTTTTGTTGTCCTTCGCAGATCTCTTCGAATAATGAGTGGCCACTCAAGGCACTGATCCTTGGTGGTGCGACGTGGTCTTTGTGGTCCCTGGTACCGGGGAGTAGTGGTAACATTGTTTCCAAATCAGGCTCGCCTGAACATGGTACATCAATAGCCGTGTGACGCGAGAGTGCGTCGGCTAGTTCGTTATCCTTTCCAGGGTAGTGCTCTACTTTGAACTTCAAACGGCTCAGATAACTGGCCCACTGAGTTAACTTCTTCTTTGAATCTTTCATCTGGTCCAACCAGGTTAATGCTTTACTCTCAGTTCTAAGCGTGAACGGGTAGTCTTCAAGGTATACTTGGTATTTTCTGATGCCCCAAATGACGGCCAGACATTCTTTTTCGTTACAATGATAACGAGTCTCAGCTAGTTTAAATTTGGCATTTGCGTAGGAGGTAATGTGTCGTTGTCCAGCATTATCCATTTGATATCCAGCTTAGGAGCTTTCTCCATTATTTTGTTTAAGGAGTCGAAAGCTGTCTGTGTTGCGGGACTCCATTTGTATGGAAGAAGTGTGTTGAGTAGGTCAGTGAGGGGTGCGGCTACTTCGGCGAAGCGTGGCACATATTCTCTCAGCCAGCCACATGTTCCTAGGCAGCTTCTTAGTTGCTTGCGAGTGAATCGCTCGGATGTGTTCGGGTTGAGGGTGGTTTCCATCCGCTGTGACGACGTGTCCCAGGTAGTTGAGATGGGTTTTGCCGAAAAAACACTTTTTCGGGCTGCAAGTCAAACCGTAAAAATCGAGTTTCTCGAATATGAGGGCTAAGTGTAAGAGGTGCTCCTGCACGTTTGCTGAATAAACGATGATGTCATCCAGATACGCAATGGCGAACTTTCTCCAGTAGGGGCCCAAAACTTCTCGCATCAAGTTCTGGAAGGTATATTTTCGAGAATCAGGGTGGAGTGGGATTTGCCAATAACCACTTTTTAAATCGATTGTGCAAAAGATGAGAGCCTGGCCCAAATCCTTCAGTGTCTCGTATATTATGGGCAGAGGTTGTGCTGTATCGATAGTCAGCTCATTCAGTTTTCGGAAATCGATGCAGAAGCGTTTCGATCCGTCCTTCTTGGTCTGAATTGAGTTTAGGCGAGCTGTAGGGAGAGGATACTGGTTCGATAATCCAGTCCGCTAGCATTTGTGGCACATCTGTATCCATTACCTTTTGGTTAACATCTGAGTATCCTCTTGGGGGAACTCGAAAGGGTTGATCCGTCTTCAAGTGGATTTCATGCTGAACTGAAAGTGCTCTCTGCAGTTTTCCTCCCTGATCGAAAATGTGTTGGTGTCTCTCTATTATTTCCCACAAGCGCGGTGCATCTTTGGCTGAGAAACCGTGTTCGTTTATTTTATCGCGGATGATGGTGGGTATAGTTTTATTGGTAACCTGAGGCAAAGAAAGCGCGAAGACTCGTTCGCGTTCAGTGGTTAAGCCGATGTAAACGCAATCGGATATATTGTCCACGATTGTGCCGTATCGTACCATCCAGTCGCGGGCCAAAAGCACCTCGTCGCGTAGACCGTCGGTGACGTGAAACGTCCCGGGTAAGATTTCCTGTTGATGATTACATCTAGTTCTATTATCCCACGAAGTGGCAATGTGTGGTCGCGCGCCGCAAGTTCAGCTTCTTGTGGGCCAGGGAGTAAGTGTCTGAGTTGCTCGGTAGTGAGTAGATCGGTGCGGATGGCGCTGTCAGTGGCCCCGCAATCGGGCCACTTCACTTCCTGTTCCTGTGAGGGCGTTCACTTCCTGTTGACCCACATATGCACGTATATACAGGAGTGATGCTGGGTTCGAGATTTCGCGATGTGGGTGCGCCATCCTGCGCACCCTGTCGCCAGTTTTCCGACTGACGGTTTCTTGCCTTCAATGTAGGGCAATCGCGGTGTAGGTGGTCTTCCGGACAATAGTGGCACTTGGGTAGTTGATTCCTGGCTGGCCGACTGCTTTCGGGTTCTTTGTTGGTGGGGAGAGGTTTGGGTTTTGTTTCAGCGTTTTTGGGTTTGCTGCCCGCAGTTTCAATTTCGTCTGCTTCGAGTTGTCTCGCACGCATTACGAGGTTTGAGAAGGTTTTCAAGTGGAAGGTGCGGAGCGTGCTCCTGATGGATGGCTTTGTTAACACGACCAGTTCTTTCACGATGTTCTCCTCGGTTGCTGTAGATATGAGCCGTTTGGCTAAGAGAAATTTCTTCTGTAGGAAGATGGCTACGTTATCTTTCTCCTGCTGTCTTCGCGGGTATATCGCTGTGCGTAGGTGGAAAAGTACCGGGGTCCCCGAATACTGACTCAAAATTGAGTCACGGAATTGTTGCCATTCCATTCCAAAAGACTTGAAAGGAGCCCACCATTTGGCAGCATCTTCTTTCAGCTGACCTCCAGCTGTTCGTGTCCAATGTGCGGTCGGTATTCCTGCATTTCGACAGTGTTCTTCCATGTCTTGGGGGAATTTACCAGGGTCTTCATGTTCGAGCCCTGAAAATTCTGGCAGCGGGTGAGCTGGTGGTCATTGTGGGTGGAGTGAGATAATGAGCAGAAGTGGCTGCAGGTAATGAGGCTAAGGATTCTGCCGAACTGATATTTCCTGTCTGATGCAGTGAAGTTGTATTTTGTATATTCACTGGGACTGTGGGGGCGTTGGAGATGGATGGGCCCGCTAGTTTTGTCTCCGCGTGAGTATTCAACGGGTTCGTTTTCATGTTGCTACCTTCCATGGTGTTCTGATCTTCAGTAGTCGAGGTTTCTTCCACTGGGGGAATTTGATTCTCTTGAGCCCTGTCGATTGGGATGTGATCTTCCTGGATCGTGTTTGTTGGGTTGTTATTGGGCGCCACGGGATTTTTTTGTTCACTTCCGGAAGTGATTGGAGTTCGTCTGGTAACGATGGTTCTTTCTATAGCTACTTTCTTTTTGCTAGGTGTTCGCTGCATGGATTCGCAGCGGTATGCCGACTCGGGTGTTGCGCCTAATGGTATGCCACTAGGCGTGAGAGAGCGTCAGGGTCTAATGGTATGCCACTAGCCCGACTTCCAGCGTTGCCGAGCGGTATGCCGATTCGGGTGTTGCACCTAATGGTATTCCACTAGGTGGGGTGCTGAGTCCTAATGGTATTCCACTAGATCAGTTAGTTCGCGAGGCAGTATTCCGCCCCCAAACTATCTGACGATTTCTCGTCGCGCACGCCTTTTTATACTCTAAGGGCCTAAAAGGGTCGCGTGGTGTGGGAAGAACCCTTTTGGTGAGAGATGCGCGGAAAGTACTTTCTCGGTATCCGCACTTGTCCGAGTCCCCGTCACGCGGTATTCGCCGTGTGTGTAGAAATTGTCTTCGCCCCGCTGTAGTCAGACCTATGTCTGAGTATTTTGAGGTGAAGATTCTTTCTACTTTTCCCTGAATTATTCTAATTTTATTTTAGTTCTTATTTTCTAACTTATATTTATTTAAATTTATTTCCGAGATAGCAATGTCATTTGGGGTTTTTGCGCCTGAGTGTTTATCAAAATTTATTAAAATTTATTGTAGGAAATTGGAATATATGTAATATGACTTTTCTCTTCATTGACAATTTCTGAAAATTTATAAAAGTGGTGGATTTAGAAATTCCAAAATTCAAATCCGCTGTGAATTTTGACACAACCTGAAGTGAGGTGAAAGTGAAAGTGAAAGTGAAAGTGAAAGTGAAAGTGAAAGTGAAAATGAAAATGAAATTACAGAATCGCACCCCAGTTTACTTCACTTTTGTACAAATTTTTTTCTCAGAGATATTCACCTTCAAAGTGAGAGGACTACATGAAAAAATCAGAAAGTAGAGTCGGAGATAAGGATAATTGTACAGAGCGTATAGATTACAATGTAAGTATTTATTTATAAACAATTACAGAAAGGGGGAGGTTTACAATAATCAATGAGGTGGAGATTTTATATGTGAAGAAGAGCTTCGTTAGGAATTCTTTGGAGCAATATGTAAAATGGGGGAAATAATTAGAAATGTATAGAGGGGGTTAAATAGGAGTATAAATTATGGGACTTACCGTTTAGCCTTGTGGCTGGAGCTTTCAATATTTGTTGATGGATCTCGGTGTGGCTTCGTTAGTTGATTGATCGAGGTTGAGTTTGAAGTGATCTTGGAGCCTGGAGAACGTCTTCGTTGGTGGAAAATTGCGTTGGTTGCTGGACCCTGCTGGTAACCGTCAAGATGGGCACCCGACTGGACAATACTCGGGACACTTGAGTAGGGGACACTTGGATTTGTCACCTTGGACTAGGGACACTGGATTAAGTCACTTGGACTGGATTAGGTCACTTTGACTAGAGACACTAGGATTAGTCATTTTTAGCATGGATAGATAGGAAATTATTGTCGAAAGGAGACGAAGGATACAGAAAGATAGAAATATTGAGATTGAAAAGAAAAGAGATTATTATAGATTAGTAAAGAGATAAAAATAAATTTGCATGGATAGGGATGGATACATTTGGATTTATTTTTTCTTTGTATTTAATTTCTGAAGATTGAAAACGATTCATATAGACAGACGTTCTACCTTTTTACTGCAAAATTTAGCGGATGCGAATACATAAGTTATGTGTGATGCCAAAGCGAGAGTTTTCTAAAGGGGTGGCCTTTTCTATGCGTTGCCCTTTGCTTGAGATTACATGTATGTTTTTAGAAAAAATACAATAAACATTTAGTGATCTAAATGCTAATTTCCAGCTAAGATATACGGATTAAAATAGCTGGTCTTTTAAGGGGTTATTCTACTTTATACGCTAAAAAAAAGAGCTATTTTTGAACATTTTTTTTTAGTATATCATGAAAGATATGGAAATAAATATTTTTAAGTATGATAAAATATGTTTTAAACTACATAAAAAATTTTTTTTTATTAACTTTATTCCATGTTTATATTAAAAATAATGGCCGTTCGTAGGCTTCTCAAAATCAAAGGGGTAAACGGTACCAGGGATATCTCGGTAACGGCTAGCTGAAAAAAAAAACCAAAGTGGGTTTGCTTCAGTATTACTAAAACTAGGTCTGTTGCCTCTAATAATTAATATTTATGAAAAAACAACAAAATGGCGGACAGAAATTAAAAAAAAAATACATTTTTTTTACTGTTTTTTTGTTTAAAAAATTAGTAAAAATGTCATTTTTTAATATATTATAGGCAACAGACCTAATTCAATATGTGTAGAATGTGTGGTTTAAATTTTATAAGGATCGGTCGAATAGTTTTTGTGACGTCCGAGATAATAGACGCACTTACCTATTTATATTTAATTCTTGTTCCTAGTTTTCTATCCGGTGGAAAGTGTGATAATAGAATTATCACACAATGCCACTAGAGTCGGGGATGAGGATAACTGAACAGAGTGGTAGTCGGTGATTCGTTACAATACAACATTTATTCTATAAGCAATTAACAGAAGGGGGAGGTTTACAATAATCAATCAATAATAGATTTCAGAAGAGCTTCGTCGGGAATCCTTTATGCAGCATGTAAATGGGGAGAATAATTAGAAATGTAATTGTAATAAGAGGGGGATAAAGATAGTAAAATTGGGACTTACCGTTTTATTGGGTATGAAGTAATTTCGGGACAACTCCTACGAGTTTCGGGAGTTGGAAAATGCAATCATTCAGTGGCACCAGACTTCCTCGTAGTTGATTGAGATTGGATACGGCTCGGCTTTTCCGTGAAAGATGAATTGGTTGCGTTTCTCGGAACGCAGACTAGAGCGGGAATTCCACTTCCGCACCTTCGCGTAGAACTTCACTGGAGAACTTCACTGAAGAACTTCATTGGAGAACTTCAGTGGATAATATCATTGGAGATTTATACTTGAGAATTTCAATGGAGGACTATACTTGACTTTAATTCAACCCGTACTGAATTAGTCTGCTCGATAAATGAAGAATCCTATGGCCCAAATAATGACTATCTGCTAAATCTTGCGGGAACGGTTGACAGGCCTACTGGAAAAGGACGTAGGTCCGGAGTCTAGATCAAACGGGTCTCGGAGATTCGTCAGATAACTTTCGGCTGAATGATGGCTCACGGAGATACTTCCGGAGAGTTGAGGATGCACATCGACTGTAGACCGTTGACCTTCTTAAGAGTTGTAGAGCACTACGGCACGACTAGGAGTAGACTTCCGAAGACTTTTCAATCTTCGAAGGGGTTGTAGGGCACGACGACACGGTATGGAGACTGCTGGTAGACTTTTCGAAGAGGTTGTAGGGCACCACGACACGGTATGGAGACTGCCGGTAGACTGCTTTTTGGTGTCGAATTCGCCGGTTTTTATACACGGTTTAATGGGTTTTCACCCTTTTAATTTGATGAAATCTAGGTAGTCAAAAGGTGTTCCTGTGGGTGGCCCTACGGGTGGAGTACACTCAGACCTGGTTTGGAAGTCCCTTGGGGGTGTGCAGATCGACTATTTTCTATTTCTCTAATTATGCTAGTTCGTGTGGCTCCAGGTGTTCTGATGCTCGGATTTTACGAGTTTCTTATCTCTGCTACCTAAGAGGTAGGGCCGGTACTAGATGCATGTGTTATAATTCCTGAATTTTTGGAAAAAAGACAATTTTTAAATAATGTTAAAAAAATTAATCAAACTGTGTTGTTAAATATTCTACTAGACCAACAGTAATAATTTTTAATAAAAAAACTATATTTTGGAAAAAATTTTAATTTTCTACGAGAAAGGATATGTTTTCAATCAAAAATGGTATAGATGTTTTTTTAACTAAGAAAATTAACTTTTAACAGAATAATTTGTTTTTCAACCAACAAAGTGTATTATCAACTAAATATGGAAATTTCAACCTATTTATTTCGCTCTATTTCAATAGTACAAATTAGTAATTTAGATTTGTAGAATATCTTTACAACGGAAAGGCAAATAAAGTCTAGCGTAAAAAGTGTGAGCAGAAACTTAAAAGTCCTAAAAATATTCTGAAAAGCTTTATGAATGGTTTTGTCTGTTTCGTATTTATTTTAAACTGTTTCTACGAACGAACTGTTTCATGTTAATTCAATTAAAAACGTCATTGAAACAGCAAAAATTTCCACGCAGCAGGATTAAATATAATATATAACTTAACCATTCTGTACAACTGTACACTATAAGATTGATCACCTGTCTCTCAGACTATGGCAAACAAAAAATCAATTAATCAACTTATGTGTACCTATTTTATCATTTACCATTTAATGGTTCAATTTACATATATTTAGTGAACGAAAAAGTTTTTTATTCTCCAAACTGTTCGCAGTCGTCGACCTGTGCACAGACTTCAATCCAAGGAAATAATTTTGTGCTCAATCAAAGAAAATGCAGATTGTGATATATTTAATGTTGGTAAGATTATCCAAAGTTATGTTATATTATTATTTTAAATTATTTCAAAGGTAACGTAGGGAATCTGAAATTATATAATGGAAATGTATAATTATAATAAGTAAAAAATATATTTTCATTAAATATTATTAACCATGATTAACGCATTAACCATGATTCTTCACATTATCAAGAGAAATGAAATCGGGAAATGGTATAGGAAATTTTCTCTTTACTGCTTTCATTTAACTTAATTTAGGTTTACCATTTCCTTCCACCTTGATTCCCCTTTATTGTTTCACCCCACCATGATTCCCCTTAATCATTTACCTTTACCCCGATTTTCGTTCACCATTTTCCCTTCATCATTTCCCTTAACCATTTCCCTTTACGATTTCCCTTCACCATTGTCCCCTTTTATAATTTTCTTTTACCATTTCCCTGTACCATTTTTCTTAAAAATTCCTCTTTATCATTTTCTTTTCTCATGATTTTACTTGATAATTTCCGTTTACCATTTCCCTTTAACATTTTTCTTTTATTATTTTCTTTTATAATTTTCCTTTATCATTTTCCCTTTAACATTTCTATTTACCATATCCCTTTTCTATTTATCTTTACCATTTCACTTTATAATTTCCTTTTACCATTTCCCCTTACTTTTTTCCTGTACCATGATTTCCGTTTACCATTTCCCTTTTCCATTTCCATTTCTCATGATTCCCCCTTATCATTTCCTTTTACCATTTCCCTTTATCGTGATTACCCTTTACCACGATTTCCGTTAATCATTTCAGTTTTCAAAATTTCCTTCACCTTTTCACTTTTGGATTTCCCTTTACCATTTGCTTTTAATAATGGTACAAGAAAATAATGGTGAAGGGAAATAGTAAAAGAAAATTGTAAACGGAAATAATGGCTAAGAGAAACAGAAAAACGAAATGTTAAACGAACATAATGGTTAAGGAAAATGGAAAAATTGTAAGGGGAAATGGTAAAGGAAATTGTAAAGTGAAATGCTAAAGAGAAATGAAAAGGGAAATGGTAAACGAAAATAATGATAAAAGGAAATAGTCAAATTGCAGACAGATATCATGATGAATCGAAATGGTAAAGGGAAAATGATAAAGGGAAATAATTAAGGAAAATTATAAAGGAATTTCCGTTTATCATTTCCTTTCACCTTTATTCCCCTTTATAATTTTCGTTCACCATGATTCTCATTTATCATTTCCATTTACCATGATCCCCCTTTATCATATTCTTTTACCATTCCGATGTGCCATTTCCCTCTAACATTTCCCTTTATGATTTCCCTTTACCATGATTTTCTTTCACCATTCCCCTTTATCAATTTCTTTTACCATTTTCCTTGCTCGTGATTTTCCTTTAGCATGATTTCCGTTTACTACTTTTTTTTACCATTTCCTTTTGCCATAAATCCTCTTTATCATTTCCCTTTATCGTGATTTCTCTTTATCATGATATCCCTCTATCATGCCCTTTTAATGGTAAAGGAAAATGGTAAAAGGAAAAGGTAAACAGAAATGATAAAGGAGAATCATGAAAAAGGGAAATGGTAAAAGGGAATTTTTAAGGGAAATGGTACAGGGAAATGGTAAAAAACGGAAAAGAGGGGACCATGGTAAAGGGAAATCGTTATGGAAAATGATAAAAGGAAAATGGCGAACGAAAATCATAGTAAAGAGAAACGATAAAGGGGAATCGTCGTGAAGGGAAATTATAAAGGGGTATCAAGAAAAATTGCAATCGAGCATAAATTATTTTCTAAATTGTACAAATGATTAATACTACTTTATACGTTGTCAACAGGCGCTTCCTGCTGTCATTGCTCTATCAGGAGGAGATTATCCAAATTCACAATTAAAAGGATTGTCGGGTTTCGCAAAGAAAGGAGGCACCACTGGAGGTTGGAAGGGACCAGTAGTTTCTGTTAGTAGTCTCTCAGACTTGAAGAAATATGTAACTGATAATGAGCCCCGTACTTTAGTCATAACTGCGAATATTACTTCACCCAAGATGGAAATTATTTTATTGGGGGCTAACAAATCTATAATCGGTTCTTGGAAAGCAAATGTAATCAATAACGTATATTTCCACACATCCATAAGATCAAGCAATATCATCTTCCAAAATCTGGTGTTTTTACATGATGTAGACAATATCGAGAACGGTGATACACAATTAATTTTAGATCATGGTGAATGTTATTGGATAGATCATTGCACTTTTGATGGACAGCAAGTAAACAAAAATGACTTAGGAAAATTACTAAAAGTTGCAACTGTTGATTACGTGACAGTTAGCAATTGTAAATTTTTAAACCATGAATATGGTTTGATACTTGGATACGCATCAAATAGTACGTCTGATATTCCTAAGAACAATAATTTACCTCGAATGACTATTCTGTACAATTATTTTGAAAATATTAATGCACGTGCGCCAGGTTTAATGCGTTTTGGATTGTTCCACGTTTATAACAATTATATTAACAATTGTCATTTAGGCTTTACTATCCATTTTCAATGTAAGATTTATTCAGAAAAAAACTATTTCTCTGAACCTAAACAGAATTTTGAGATACTCGATGATAAGGGTAATGGTTATTTCAAAGACGTCGGAAGTGTAAGTATGCCGAAAAAACAAGTGTCTAAGCTAGATTCATGGAGTCCATCTTCGGATTATACTTACAAAGCACAAACACCAGAATATAGTCGAGACTTTTGTAAACAAAACTCGGGTGCTAAAAGCAAAATATTAAATTTTGCTTCCACTTAATGGAAGTAACTTTAATTATGAATAATATGAGTAATTATTGTAAATTTCTGTTGATATTAAAGTACTGTCAATATTTTACAAAAATTTTTCATATCTTTTGAAATCCCTTAAAATTCAACAACTCTTCCAATCCCTAAAAATTCCTCAACAATTAATCATAACTTTATTATTTCTCACTGAAATGTATTAATCATGTATAGATCAATCGATTCATCTTGACATCGATTGTAAAATTAAATATTTTGTTATATTAGATATATTCCCCTTGAAATATATATTCAGAAAACATTTTTTTACACCCAAAAAAATAGTTTCTTCGTTTAAGAGGAAAATTCCTTTTATAGAATCCTCTCATATTTTCATATAAAAATGAGCATATTTCTCTATGAATAAGCTTATTTTCCTCTATTTTTAAGAATAGAGGTGACAAAATGACTACTTTTGCAATTTTCTCTCAGACTCAGAATAATCCTCTAATATTGAGAGGATTTAGTCTTAGAACAGGCGTTAGTGACGCCAGTAAGGTGTAATAGACTAACCTGTTCGTGTCGCGTTCTCGGTAGCCATCGGTCGCGTTACCCAAAACTCCAAAAGTGCCAGAATGGAATCGACGCTATCAGCTTGTTTGTCACAACAATTGGGCCTAAGTTGTTATATCGAATTATTCGGTAGCAAGTAAATTTTCTACTTAACAAACTAATAGAATCTATTGGTGATTTCGCAATTTTGCTAGAACATTTAGATGCGTTAGAAGGTTAGAAGAGAAGAATATGTCAAAGAGTAGTGTGTCAAATGTGTCGAATGTAGAAGTGAAGAATGTGTTTAACAGTGCCGCTAAGTTTTTTATATATTATATATACTGTAAAATTAAAAAATCGTTTGGTCAATAAATAAAAATTGTAAGTTAAAAATGCATTATTGATTTTAGAAACCCTAAAATATAACCTAGACAAATAAAAAAACAGTTTAAAGGAACCTTTTAAATCAGGGATGTCCACGCGTGAGTAAATGAGTAGTTTGCCTTCCCCCTCTTTTACCACCTTTGGTGGCTGGTTTCCCCGACGGCGCCGGACAGCCCAAGCCGAGCTTTAATAAAATTTTCGAATTATAATTTTTTAAGGATATATCTATATTTAAAATTCGATTGTGTATCTTTTTTCTTATAAAAAAAAATTATAGCTTTTTTAGTTTTAAAATTAAAAGCAAAAAACTGACTTTTTAAAAAAAATTGATTTTAATCCGTTTTTCACTTTAGCTCGTGCTCAGTTCGTCAGTTTTTCGACTTTTCAAATTAAATTTTCAGTGAATGTGCTTTCAGGTGTCCTCTGATTGATGGAATAACAGGAATTCAAAAATTTATGTTTTTAGAATTGTTATTAATTTTTTTCTGAAGCTCGGCGTGAATTTGACTTTTGTAACTTCGAGCGTTTCGTTTATCGAGGGAATTTTGAGCAAGAAAAAACTTCTCGCGGCAAAAATGCGTAGAAACCTATAATAAAGTTTTTTGGAAAGTTTTAGATTAAAATATTTAACGGTTTAGGAGTAGTTATGATCTTAGTCAGCGCTAGATTTTTTGAGCGTACAACGTAGTCTACGACTTACCGTCGCGCCGTTTCCAGTTCTCACGCTAGTGAGTTTTGGCTTATAATACGGTTTATTATAAACAACATAAATTAAAATTTAAACAAAAATAACAATATTTAAACATTTTTTTAAGGGTGTTTTTAAAATTCTTTTTGTTTTTTTTTTTTTTAATTTTTTACCTAATTTATGTAACATTTATACACAAATTATAATTCTAGTTTAAGTGTGTTAAAAGTGTCCTTGCTTCTCTTAATTAATGCGTGTTTTGAGGGTTCATTTCCACATTAACAAGCTGCTCATTATTTATCGGTATGTTGGTTGTCGATATTCTCATCGTTTGTGCAAGTGTACTGTCTCCTAGTCGGTTACGTTGCTTGGTTTTAATTGACTTCATGGTCGAAAAATTGCTTTCGCACATGTAAGTCGAACCAAACATAGAGTACATCCGCAAACCAAAATTCCGCAATTTTGGGTACTTTTCTTCCGAAAGAAGTTTAAAAAAATCTTCTGGGTTTTCTGTGGCTGGAGGCAGGAACAAATCAGTCTGAAGATCGCACAACTCGATTTTTAATTCAGTTTTCTGCTCATTTATCTCCACTTTTGTTGGATTTGAAAATAAAAAAATATCCTTTTCAATTGCTTTGAAATCAGATAATCGACTATCGAATTCGGAAAGAATTTCTCTTAACGTCGGCTCAAAAATCGAAAAATCCATTTCTGGATATTCTTGCTTCATTTCTCTATAGCAGGCAAAGTGAGTAACATCATTTTGCTGCATGCTGTCTGAAAATAATTGCAAGCTTTTCTGATACGCTTTGACTGCTATAAACAAATGAGCAATGGTCAGATTTCAACCTTGTAACCGAACGTTAAGTTCGTTCAAAGATTTTGTTATGTCAGTCAAAAAGGCTAATTCGCAAAGAAATTCTTTGTCTGTCAATTGAACTTCATTGGAATTTTCATCAATTTTTTACAAATAATGCATAAGACATCATTTTCGTTCTGACGAACACACAAGAATTGATACATCCATGGAGAATTCAATTTATCATGACCAGAACTATTTTTTACTTTCGGCATCTCATAAAATTAAAATTAAAATCTAAAACCACCTGCAACTTGGAATAAACCCTTAAAAAAAAAGCATAAAAAATTGTTTATGTGGCATATATAAAGACCAAAGTGGAAATGTAACCTCTCTTGCGGTTCAAAATATAATGAAAGCTGCAGTGCACTACACCACTGCACGTTAATGCAAGATGCAAGTTGATGCAAGTTAATGCAAGTTCCAAGTTGAAGGGTTGAAGGGGTGGA
>UCOK01017795.1:1033-30741 GCA_900474325.1 Synergus umbraculus
AACTAGAATTATGCGTACACAGCGAGAAAATAGCTATTTGAAATATTTTTTAAGAAAAATGAAAATATTGAATTTTTAAGTGAGATTTTGAATTCTTCGCTTTATGGAAAAAGTATCGAAATTAAATATTTTATCTTTCTGTACGCAGACTTATATTTGAAAAAGGATTATCGTGCTACAGAGCGAAAAAATATTTAATTTTCGTTGAGTAAAATGGAGAATGGAATTTTGAGTTTGACATTTGTGTCCAACGCCCTAAATTTTTGTATTTATTTTTATAATAGGATACAATTTAGAATTGTACTTTTTCGTTACAGGATTCACACATACAGCGTATGCATTTAAAAATGAGTGTCTTTTAGAATGCACCATAGATAAACAATCGATACCTTATGCTGCTCTGATAACTATAATCGAAAAAGGGTTACAATACACCAAAGCGGAAATAACAGTCGCTGAAGATGTCGTATGGCAAGGAGGGGAAGTAGATTTATCTCTCCTCGAGGCTATTAATCCTGCTGCTGTTGAAGCCAAAATATTAGAAGTTCGACGATTAAATCCGCCAATACTTGAAAAAGAAGGTACAACTTAAGTTTCTGCAATATATCACTTTATGTTAAAAATTGAAATTAGCATTTAAATCCGAATTGTGTTATTAGATATCATTAATTTGTTTATTTATTTTATTATTACCTTAAAATTGTTTTACCTGAAAAGACCCTGGCTCTTGAAAATTAATTTTCTTGAACCTCCTAATTCAACTAGGAAGATTAAGGGTGTTGGGCCCAATTCTAATATTAAATTTTGAATTTTTTCCCTCTGTAGAATTAATCAATTTTTAACTACAATTATGCGTACAGAGCGGTAAAATATTTAATTCAAATATTTTTTAAGTAAAATTAAAATATTGAATATTGAAGTCAAATTTTGAATTCTTCGTTTTATGCAAAAAGTATCGAAATTCAAAATTTTTTCGCTCTATACACAGTGTTATAGTTGAAAAAAGATTAGCGATACAGAGCGAAAAAATATTTATCTATAATTTTCGTTGAGTAAAATGAAGAATGGAATTTTAAGCTCAACACTTGGGTCTAACGTCCTTAAAGGAAAGCTATTGTTTTTAGATGTATTTATTTTCAAAACTTCACTCACTTTATTTAAGTTCGTGATTTATTAAGTTATATATTCAACAATAAACACTGAAGTCGCAAACTTTAAAAGTGTTGAAGCCAAGTTCTGCTCTAAAAATTCGATTTCTTCATTTTTCTCAACAAATATGAAATTTGGAACTTTTTCCGTCTATAGAATTAATTAACTTTTAACTAGAATTATGCGTACAGAGCAAAAAATATCTGATTAAAATATTTTTTAAGTAAAATGAAAATATTGAATTTTCAAGTCAAATTTTGAATTCCTCGTTTTATGCAAAAAATATCGAAACTAAATATTTTTTCGCTCTGTACGCAGTCTTATATTTGTAAAAAGATTAGCGCTACAGAGCGAAAAAATATTTGTCTACAATTTTCGTTGAGTAAAATGGAGAATGGAATTTTGAGCTTAACACTTGGGTCCAAGGCCCTTAAGTAATTAAAATTCTAATAACAAATTTTTCTTACAATTGTAGCGCCAAATGAAGACGTGAATGAAGAGGATAGGGACCCTGAACGTGCAGAAATAGTGGTTGATGATCAACAACAAATTGCGAATGCAGAAGAGGCAGACGAACTACATCTAATACCAGAAAGCGCAATAATCAAATTGACTGGCCATACAAGTGAAGTGTTTACATGCTCTTTTAATCCTCTTAATGATCTATTAGCTACTGCATCTGGCGATAGTACAGCTTGTATTTGGAACTTGTGCGATGATGCGGCCTCCAACCTCCGTTCCCCCGTACATCGTTTGGAGCTTTCTCATAACACGGAAAGTGAATCTGTTGAAGTTTCCAACAACGGGAATATTGCAACTTTGGATTGGAACGTGAGTTAAATCTTACGGATATCTTTTTGTTCGTCTAAATATTTATAAATTATTCAAAATTTAAAGATAGATATTTTTTTCAGTACGATGGTTCTCTTCTTGCAACTGGTAGTTTTGACGGTTGCACCAGAATTTGGTCTTCAGAAGGCATACTAGTGTCAACACTTCGGGGACATATAGGACCTATTTTAGCAATAAAGTGGAATAAAATCGGGAATTATATTGTCACTGCTGGAATTTCTAAAACGACTGTCTGGAATGCTACTAGTGGATTATGTATTCAACAAATGAATTTTCACACTGCTCCAGTGTTAGATGTATCCTGGAAGTCAAATACCATCTTTGCGAGTTGTTCATGTGATAGATGCATCCATGTGTGTGAGCTGTATGTTCCTCAGCCAATTAAGATTTTTAAAGGACATACAGTGAGTTAATAAATTTAAAGAATTCTATTCTCCGTTTTACTCAACGAAAATTATAAATAAATATTTTTTCGCTCTGTAGCGCTAATCTTTTTGCAAATATAAAACTGCGCACAAAGCGAAAAAATATTTAGTTTAGATATTGTTTGTATAAAACGAGGAATTCAAAATCTGACTTCAAAATTCAATATTTTCATTTTACTTAAAAAATATTTGATTTAGATATTTTCTTGCTCTGCACGCATAATTCTAGTTTAAAATTGATTAATCCTACGCAGGGAAAAAATTCCAAATTTAATATTTGTTGAGAAAAATGAAGAAATCGAATTTTTAGATTAGAACTTGGCTTCAACACTTAAAGTTTGCGACTTCAGTCTTTATTGTTGAAAATAGAACTTAATAAACCATAAACTTAAATAAAGATAGTGAAGTTTTCAAAATTAATACATCTAGAGACAATAGCTGTCCTTTAAGGACGTTCGACCCAAGTCTTAAGCTTAAAATTCCATTCTTCATTTTACTCAACGAAAATTATAGATAAATATTTTTTCGTTCTGTAGCACTAATCTTTTTTCAAATATAAAACTGCGTACAGAGCTAAAAAATATTTAGTTTAGATATTTTTTACATAAAACGAAGAATTCAAAATCCAACGTCAAAATTTAATATTTTCGTTTTACTTAAAAAATATTTGAATTAAATATTTTACCGCTCTGTACGCATAATTCTAGTTAAAATTTGATTAATTCTACAGAAGGAAAAAATTCCAAATTTAATATTTGTTGAGTGAAATGAAGAAATCGAATTTTTAAATTAGAACTTGGCTCCAACACTCTTAGTGCTAAAATTGTATTTTTTCGTTGTAGAACGAGGTCAATGAAATCAAGTGGGACCCACAAGGAAAACTTTTAGCTAGTTGTTCAGACGATCAGTCTGTGAAGGTCTGGTCTATGAATCAGGATACGTGCGTCTATGATTTTAATGATGCCCACGAAAAAGAAGTCTTCGCAATCGATTGGTCCCCGACAGGACCAGGAACGCAAAATCCGAACATAAATCTAATTTTGGCTAGTACGTCTTATGATGGCAATGTGAAGTTATGGAACATCGAAACAGGAATTTGTACTGAAACGTTGAGCGGCAACTTGCAACCAATATATAGCGTATCATTCAGCCCTGATGCAAATTTCCTTGCGACCGCAGGTGAAAATAGCTTTCTTAATATATTTTCGATGCAGGTCAGTATTTCTTTTATGCAGGTGTCTATTATGTAAGGGTACAACACAATAAAGACTTATTTGTTTCATTAATTTCCTCAAAATAATAACGAGTTCATTTTCAGAGTGGTGAATTGGTTCATAGGTATCGTGGATCTGGAAGTTTCTTCGGGGTTTCTTGGAATAATAGGAGCAATAAAATTGCAGCATGCACCAATGATGGCACCGCGTATGTTTTTGATCTTCGCCAGATTCGATGATAGACACTAATATACGTATATTGTTCATTAGTCATCATTTGGACATATAGTTTTTCATTTTTTTACTCATATTTTTATTTTTATAACAAAAAAAAAAAATGTATCACTGTTAAATAGTTTTTTATGTGGGTTTTTCGCAGTCTCAGTACGTACTGTACTTTGTCCAAGAATTTTTTTTAAACGTTCCAGTGTACGCGAGACTGCAAAGAACCCCGATACAAATTATTTTTAAAACTATTTAAAAACCGAGAAGTCTGAGATTGTGCCTTTGAGCAAGTTTATATTTTTGTCGTTGTAAATATTGTTAGTTAATTGTTATAAATAACACCAGATGAATAAAGTTTTTTTAATTAAGTTTTGAGGCTCGTCTATTAATAAAATAGTTAACATTTTAAAGTACAAACTCTTTCAATTTGATATTGAATTCTTTCGAAGTGATATTGAAAATTCCTCTAAATAAACTTTTCTAATCTCTTAAAATTCCCAAAAATCTTCTCGATTCCCTTAAATATACACAAAATCCTATGATATTGCGAAAATCCCCCAAATTTAAGAAAACCTTTATAAAATTGCTCTTACTGTTGCAAGCTCTTAAAAAAAATGGAAAAGGAATTCTAAATTTTGTAAATGATCACATAACGTTTATATGTTTTCATTAAAGAGGGATTTTTAATTAATCAACTGGATTTTGTATTACAATAAGTATAAATTCTTTGTCTGGAGCAACCATTACTTCGTGTTTCTTGCTGCGTATACGTAGAAAAGTTAAATCATTCGTCGGATCTAAATCACGAACCACTGAACGAGCCTTATCTGCAAGTTGACTAATTAATCCAGCATATTGTACTGTCGTTGTGTTGTCCAGGGTCGACTTTATAGGGATACCTGTAATATAAAAATAAGTCAGAATTATAATTCGCAAAATAAATGAGAAGTAAAAAGAATTCCGAATTACTTTAAAAAATTATAATATGTAACTATAGAAAATTTTCGGAAATTTACACTATGTAATTTTTACAACTACATACCTTCTGCATTAACAACAATTGTTCCAACAACTCCTTTATGAGATTGAATACGTTTCATAGTTTCCTCGACTTCTTGAGCCTATGCAAAAAAAAATATATATATATACAGCAATTGATTATAAAAGGGAATTTCTAAATAATTTGAGAAACTTAATGATGACATTTCCGACGAATTAAATACCAAAATATAACTTTCAATGATTTATTATAGAAAACCAAAGAATTGTTTAAAAACTCATAGAAAGCTTACCATGTTTGTTTCATTAATATACAAAACGGGACAGTTTATATTATCTCCGAGTTCTTTTTGAGGGGTCGACTTCCTTATAGATTAAACTGTACCTGAAATAAATAAGTTAATTATAACCATTTCCGATATGTATTTTAAATATTCTAATCCTAAAATTCAATTTCTTCATTTTAATCAACAAAAATGAGATTATTTTTCACTCTACTTTTTAATTATTTTTCTGACTGTAATATGTAAAACAAAATAAACCGAATTTTGAGGTTAGCGCATGAATTTTTAGAGCAACCAAATGTCATTTAAAATCAATCTGAATTCGCAATCTGAATTAGTTTAATATCGGAATTAATCGGAATTAATCCAAGGTAAGTTTTTATTCCAAAATGGTTTAGTTCGGATATTCGAAGCAAGTTTTGATTTTACGAATCGATAAGATTTCCACCTGAATCATATAAGAGTTCTTTTTACATTTTGGTGTTATAGTTTGGCTCACCAGCTTTATAAGAATAAATATTGATTGATAAAATTGATTCAACAACTAAATTAGTGTACATTTTTATCTTTATATATGTATCCGATTTCCTGAAGTAAAATAAAAATTTCACAGCATTAAAAACTTCTAGTCCCCCATCGTGTAATGATTTACAGAGTTTTTTCAATGAATCTATTGAATATCTAATAAAACACATTATAATATAACGATGACATCAAATCCGAACAATGGAATTAATTAAAAATGGACACTTATTTTTGTACCTAATGAATCATATATTAAATTGTTAATATACCTCTTCGGATTTTTAATTTGCGATTTTATTTATCAGACGTACTCATTTATCCAGTATTGTTATTTCATTTGTCACATTCACTTATATGGTTTATACAGACGATTGGGGAGCGTTGCGGTGTTGTCTCCTCCTAGCAACCGAGTAAACTGGAGTAAACACACTGTAAAATCTGTAATAGTGGTGCATTAGTACATACTGTAAATCTGTAATTGTACTATTGTATGTATATACAATTTTTTTACACACATGCATACAAACAGTGTACATACATACAAAACATATGACAAGTGGATAAAGGCCCTTTCACATGTCAGTCATGTCACTCCTCCCAAAGTCATAGATTACTGTATGTAGAACAAATCATGTACATACAATACATTTGAAAAAATCGGGTGATAAATAAATGCAATAAATATCCGGCTACGAGTAATCAAAGCAAAGCCTGAAAAAAGCACTGAATTCACGAAACTTAGATACTCAGCACGTGGAAGAGAGATTACATCGTATCGGTTACTTTCTCTAAACTTTCTCTTTCTTCCTTCAATCTCTACACTGGTGCTTTACTGATGTTTTCATTGTCTGCATTGTATTCCTCGGGATTTTCCGTTTTCAAGCAGAGGTATGAAACTATGAAAGCACCATAATTTTTGGGTTTTCCCGCTTCTGCCCCTCTTCTCCCCACTTCATCTCTTTTTCCCCTTCTCACTCTTAGTCACTCCCCTCTCCTTCAGGTGGCGCCACCTTATGCTTACATATGATTGGATAACGTCAGATACCTCATTAAATATAGGTAGTTTGATTTGATGACGGAGTCGCATAGTTTGTTCAGAGACTTCATCGAAACCGGTGCAGAGTTGCAGTTTGCTTTGTGCTTTCACGAGACGTACTACGTTTCTAGTTACGTTCATTGATCCGATTAACCTCGAAGTATTTCAACAAATTTATTATTGAAACTTGAAAATTTACTGTGTAAATCAACAATCCGACTAACAACGATCGACTCTCGATTCTGCCGGCAATCGAGAAGAAAAACGACGTGAAACGCCCAAAGTTCACAAAGTGCTAAAAAACTTTGTGCAAAGTGTCTAAAATAATTGTTGGAAGCCAAGAATGCTTTATCAACACCTAACCTTAAAATCTACTCGTAGGTTTTCATAAAAAATTGACTTCCCGTTCCTAAAGTGTAGGAATTTTTACCTGGCCTTCGGCAAGGGATCGAAATCGGGTTTCAAAAGCAAACACATCTTGTCCACATGTGTGCAAAATTAAGTGGGGAGAATTAGAAGGTTCTTGTCCGTGTGTATTTGGAAAGTTGAGGGGAACCTGGAGAAACTTTTGCCGAGTAGTAGGAGTTTGTAGCAATCTGAACCGACAATTGTAAGACAGTCAAAATGTGGCAGCAGTCGATGAAGGCGAGCAACGACTCCTGTGACCTGGCTAAGGATAAATGTCAGCAGGATTCGCGGGACTCTGGATTTCTTTCAGGAACTAATTTGATAAGCTCTGAAGAGATTAGTACCGAGCTTGAATCTGAAAGTTCACCTTGTGAATCTAGTCCTCCAGTCATTGCTTTGGAACCGATGAGAGCTCCTGATAGTGGTGTGGATCTGGGGATCCCTAGTGATTTGAGTGAGAGCCTTAGCCAGCTTTCCTTGAAACACGACACACTCAATTCGTTGGATAAGGTTCACACTGAACCTTCTCGCTCAACGTCGGTCAGTGCCAAGGCCGTTTATCCAAGTGACAATGTTACTGTCGATGATCGAGAGGATAAGAATCAAATTCCATATTTCCCTCAAGAACCTTGGGAACTTTATTATACACAGGACGACGATGGTGACACGTGAGTAATTTCATCTTTTTATTGTTTCAAGTTTATACAATTTTCGTGGATTTAATTATTCTTTAGTAGTTCCTTAAGTTGCACAATTGAGAAACAAATTATAAACAGTCAATTGCCATTTTTATTTTTCTTCCAATTTATTGGATTTTTTTTCGTTTAGTGAATAGTATTTTGAAGAAAAATCATTGCAAACCAATTTATATATTTTGACAACTTGTAAAATTGTAAAATTGTCACGAAGATAAAGAAAATCCTAGAGAACTGAAAAGTTCTGTATGTACAAATAAACGAATTTTTGTATTGATTGTATTGTAAACTAGAAACAGTTTTAAAGTATTGATTCATTGATATTGAAAATGATTCTCTATCAAAGATTATAATGCCTATTTTTACATTCTCATCAGAGAGAATGTATTATTATTTTTAGTTAAGTCAGTATTTCTGAATAAAATAGATTTGGAAAGACATATTTCATTCATGTGAAAGATCAAAACTTCTCGGACATATTTAGAAGATTTCCTTATAGCAATAATTGTACATATGTAGTTGGGATGTTGGAAATAATATAAATAGGTAGTTTTTCAAAACATAAGCAAGAGCATGTGTTTCATCTAAAATTCAGGGAGATGTAAACAGTTTATTGCCGGGGTAAAGTAGGTTTTAGAAGGTCTAGGCTTGTATTCCAGGTATCCTACTAACGACTAACACTTTTACCAGTAATAAAGGAATAAAGCATATGGTGACCATGGTCATGTTGATGAAAATTAAATGCATTGACTGCCTACACGTGGGTCTTAAGAAATCCTAAATTTTAGTTATGGGCCTTTGCATATGGAATTTTAATTTGTGGGAATTTTCGCAAGCTTGAAGGTTGTTCATTTTTATGGTCATTTGTATTTTTTCCAATTTTATAAATTCAATAATAAGCAACACATTAAGAGTTTAATTTTAATTTCTAATTTTAATAATTTTGCAATTATTTAAGAACATGTGTTTCATAAATATTTTATTAGATCTATTTTTTATTATATTATTTTTTATTATATGGACAAGTTTTAGGAAAAAATATTTATTCTTGTGAGCGTTCAATTAAACTATTACGTCTCTTAACCCTTGGAAATCTTCTGAAATCTCTTGAAATCTATTATTCATATTTATGCAATGAATCTCATCTCTAATTTCTCTGATGATTAGAAAGTCTAGAAACTTGTATTCTTGTATCTGAGTTCCAAAAAGGAAAATAAATTTAATGAGAGCTTGAAAAATTTGAAACTATTTAATTATTCGAATTTGAGCGTAAAGAGTGAAAATTTAATTTGGATCTTTTTTTTCAGACAATTACATATTGCGGTGGTTCAAGGATTCTTGGAAGCAGCTTTTTGTCTAGTGAATCTAGCTCCACACCCTTGTTTATTAAATATTTTGAACGATGACGGTCAGACTCCTCTCCACCTTTCTGTGTTAACACAACAGCCAAGGCTCGCGAGGCATTTGATCCTTTCTGGAGCGAATCCCGCGGTAAGAAACTTGAGAGGAAACACGGCCCTTCACATCGCATGTGCTTGTGGAGATCTTGCCTGTGCTAAAGCGCTCACAGATCCACTTTCTCCAGGAGAAAGAAATCTCTTCCCACCTGGAAAACTAGTTCCAGCTCTTCCACAAAACTTGGAACAAAGAAATTACAACGGTAAGCTGGAATTTCAAATTTGTCTCTAATTCCATAGATTCAATTTTTAATGATTGATTAGGAAAGAAAATTCTAATTTCGTAATCTGCAACGTATAACGAATTGCGTTTCATTTTTCTTTCTAGTAAATAAATATCTATAGGATAAAAAAAGTAGCGTATTTTCCGGTAACTGAATAAATTGCTGCGATTGTTTTTCCGCAAAAAATACTACAAGGTTGTTAACATTCCTCAGGGTTAGGCATTAGATTAAAGGAATTTCTTTCTTGTTGGAAGAACTGAATACATCAGCTGGAAATTTTTAGAAATTGAATCAGGTCTTCAAGATAGAAGATACCTCGAGGCGTTGGGGAAACCCCAGGAATTAAAACGTGACGAAATGCCAGTTTGTAAGAATAGTTAAAAACAGTCTTCCGTTTTATTCCGTTTTTTGTTCTCGTTTTCTATATTATTACTAGTTTTTGCAATCTGAGATGAGATAAATTTCGACAAAAGTTGTTCCAGGGTCTTCTGAATTTCTAGATTTAGAACTGAACTGATCGTTTTAAAAGTTCGAATTTCTGATTTTGAGATTTAGGGAAAAAAATTAGAAAGGATTATATCACAGTATATAAATATTTGCTTACTCTTTTGGACTTTCCTTTATATGTTTAGCAGCTTTTACTTTGAAGTCCCACAAATTGCGGTTAACGAGGGTTTTCCTGCGATGGGTCATGAGATTTTGAAGTCATGGAATTTCCACATGATGTCATCATAATTCTTTGTCATATTGTGTTGTAAAAACTTTCCAAACGTTATTTTATATATCATTTAAAAATGAACTGAAGACAATTCACGAAACTATAGAAGTAAAAAGTTGACCAAAAAAATCTGGTATACACTCCCTCATAAAATCTTTTCAAATCTGCAAATTTATTAAAATGATTTCAAAATAACTTTAAAATTGACTTAAAAAATGAGTTGGATTCAACGCTCTTATTTTTTAGATTACCAAACTTTCGTATAATTTCTATGTAGGTACTTAAATTTTTCACCGTGACCTGCTTCTGTTATCTTTTTTTCCCAAGATAAAAATAACCAGAAAAGTTGAAAAGAGTTTCACAGTCGATTTGAAGAATTTGTCCTCATACCGAAATAAATAATTCCAATTTAAAAAAAGTTTATTTACTTCGACAAAAGTATAAATAGTTTTTTGAGTCTCCTAGACTTTTCAAACATTTGGAATCTTTCCAAACGTATTTACGTCACGGAGGTAAACATTAAAAGGATCTTGAATACCAGTTCGAATTGCTAATTATATTAATTGTTTTTTAAATCGGATTTTATTTGCTTTTTATTTATGAATTTTATTCAGTTTGGATTAAAAGATAAATTGTAGAGTTAGAATTTAATATTTAATATTTCAAGGTTGTATATAAGACTAATACTTGATACCTGGGAACCCTGGAATAAAAAATGAGGGAAGTGAACCTTAACGATACAACTTTATAACGGCATTAGCATTGAGGTCTGTTCCTTGGGAATTTCCCATATAATGCTTGGTTTGAAAGTTTCGAGCGTCCATAGTTGAATAAAGACAGTTCGGTATAGAGGTGATTGTTACCAGATGCCATGTGGTCGTTTCAAATCCAAATTAACATACATACACTCCCTCCTTTTATGACCTTGCAGGAAGGTACTTAGTCGAAGTCTTCCGCCTTCCAATTCCAATAAAGGCTAGCTCTATTGTCTCAAAAACTCAAACCCCACAAACTTGAATTTGATTTGGCAACGATTTGTTAACGAAATTCAAAATAATCTAACAATTTATCTTTTCAATCTAATAATTTCTTAACAATTAATTTTGTTTAATATTGATTGCAATGAGGAAATTGAATTTTAATTTAAATCCAGAATCCAAAGCCCTTAAAGTTTTCAAGTGTTATGAAACGAATTAAAAAAATTTTTAATTGACGTTAAATCTAAGTGTTTTGTAAAATTGTTAATGAAACAACTTTATTCAAGGATAAATATTCTTTATTAATAAATTATAAAGTGACTTTTTAAGAAATCGGTATTTCCAGTCCGGTTCGAGTCAGACAAGAACGTAGGAAGATAGTCACAGGATAGTCCAACTTTTTTCCGAGAAATACGCGTCGATTTCTCTCGAATTGAAATTTTCAACTCTTCTGAGCCAAATTCCAGAAAATTCCTTTTAAATATCTAGAACTATTTTAAAATTACTTTAAATCTTTGCAAATCATGTTGAAATCTTTTGAAATTTTTGGCATTATTAAATTTTCAAATCTCGAATTTTTTAGTTTTTAGTATAGCCTTCTAAATTCGAATTGGTCAACTTTTTACTGAGTCTTTAAAATTTCTTTAATTGAATATGAGGTTTTTGTTAATTAATTAATTCGGGAATTTTAAGGGAAAGATTAGCGTCTATATTACATCATTTAGTAGACTTAGGTCGGCGCAAATGTTCCTGACACTTAAAAATACCTGGCGGGTTATTTACACGCATCGCTCGACGCTCTTGCTTTGGAAAACCCCACAAAGGCGTCGGAACTGATGGGCTTGGCTAATTATTAATTTATAATGACTTGTACCATTTTCATATCTTGTCTTCTTATCACCACATAACTAGATTGCAATATGTCCTATTGTCTCGGGATTTCCCTGACAACTGTTCGACCTTCCTGTTTACCCAGAATTAACATTCACAAAGGAAAATAAACCCCAAAAGTTTTACAAGCTCCTCGATTTTTTTCTTCGATCTCAATTGAACAAAGTAAATCTTCTAACCGATGAGTCAATCTCAGCAATAATCGGCAATCATATCGCCGTGAGTTCTAACTTGAAAATTCAATTTCTTCTTTTTTCTCAACAAATATTAGAATTTTCCTTTTCGCTCTGTACACAATTCTATTCAAAAATAGATTACTGGTACAGAACGGAAAAGTATTTAAAGTATTTAAAGTTAAGTAAAGTAAAGAATTCGAATTTTTAAAGTAGAAATTGAATCCAAAGCCCGTAGAGTAGTTTTACCTTATTTTTATTCTTATTCACTTTATGTAGCTTCCTCGAGTTCATTCACAAACTCGGTAGGGTATTAGTCAGTTTGAGAAAATCGGAATCAAGAAGTCGGGGTCGAAGACGCGTCTGGTACATGAGGAGCAAAAGGAGAGAAAAAAGCAAAAGGAAGTCACCCCCGACGACGAGGAATTTATCCTCGACGTGCCTAGACTCCGCCTATGGACCAGCCGGGATGGTTAACTTGAAAACTGCTAATTTTAGCGGTCACTTTGATCGGCGCGAGCCTAGTTTGGACCACGGGAAGCCAGCCAAGCCCCCAACAGTGATTCACCAAGTCTTCCGAGTTCTATCTATATTCACTTCCATCCAGAAGCATGTGACTCTGGTGATGATACGCACCAACTTTCATTCTTTGATATGACCGAACTTACGTAGAAAAACAAACGAAGAAAGATTCGTAGGCGTGCGAGTAGTCACATGGCACTGATGACCTTTTTGAAGAGAGAGAATTTATAAATCAGAGAGGAAATATCTTGAGCATGTCTTAAGCAATCCATATAGGAAGAAACGATTCATTAAAAATTTCCGATGACGCTGTCAGTTTGGTAATCGCAATTTTTAAAATGATAAAGACTTAGGATATATGATTAATTTACGAGATACTAGATTGTTCTTTTGAGATGAGGCGTTTGTAGAATTTTTGTAGCAGTGTTTCTTATCTTGGGAATATGAACGGCAGGGAAGGCCATCAATGAGACAATACTTGTTTTTGAGATGGAGAGGTCAAGCGACAGAATTTCATTGTGAAGTCATTTTTATTATTAGAATTTAATTGACGGTTATCTCTTCTCAACTGCGTTTGGTTTTTTAATTAATATTTGGTTTTTTAATCTACAAGGATATTATTTTTATTTTATGAATTGGGTTTTTATTCCCTAAAAAATTATTTTTTTTTTGGTTGAAAAGTAATTTATTCCGTTACAAATTCACTTTTTAAGATAAAAATTTACTTTGCTTTCATTTTTTATAGAATATTTAATTGTTTTGTTGAAAATTTATCTTTTTGAAAGATTAGAGACTTAAAAATGATTTTTTTTGTGTTTCAGGTGAAATGTGTATTCACATAGCAGCAGTTGGGAATCATGTGGAACTGGTGAGGCTTTTGCTTCGTCTTGGTGCAGACATGGATGCGAGAGAAGGTCTTGCCGGAAGAACAGCATTACACTTATCTGTAGAGTATGGCTGCAAATCAGTTTTCAACTTTCTGGTGCGTGAATGCAGACCACGTTTAGATGTAACTAATTACGCTGGCATTACTCCCTACCAAATTGCCCTCTGTGTGGACACTCAACTAGCCATGGAACTTGCCAACTTAGGTGCAAGTACCAAACTACGTGTGGAAGCTGAGGAATCAGAAAACGAAGATTCCGAAAGAGAAAACGACGAGACGACTTATCACTTATCGCGAATTGAACAGAGCAACAGCATGTCTGCTGTTAAAGCTTAAAATTTTTCTTTGAGATTGTCTTCAATGCAAAAGCACAGAAAAATTCTTATTGTCAGCGGAACTTAGAAAATTTCAATTTTAGATTAGTAGAGAAAAGTGTACAAAGTATTTTACGTGACTTAAAAATGAAATAGTGTGCGAAAATTAGGAAAAAAATTTCAAGGAATTCTGTTCTTTTGTGAAATATAGCCTGGATTCCTGAGTTTCTCTCTGCGATAGCTTGTATGAGAAAATAAGAGTTTAAAGATATTGAATCCAAATTTTAACGTCAAAATTCGATTTTTCCATTTTTCTTGATCAACATTATTATGTATTAGATATTTTTCGCTCATTTTTAAAACATATTTATGGATAAAGAGTGAAAAAATATGTAATATTAATAATTGTTGTGTAAAATTTAATTTTGAGGTTTAAGATTTAGATTTAATATTCTTAAAAATCTTAAAGATCCAATTCTGCGGTTTTGGTAATCCTTTGACGCTGGAGAATGAAAGTTTTGGGAAAACGGTAGGAACCCCAAAGTGTGTGTAGTAGATCTTCCACAGTAGGAAATATAAAATAATTTCAGGATGAGATACTCGTTCCTGAGCGAAGACTTCCTTTGGAAAAGGCCGAAAAATAAAATAAAATTGTAATTTGAGCTTTAAATTGACTTCAAATTTTACAACTTTATTTTGATTTTACAGTTTGTTCAGTGTTTCGGACTTTTTTTTCATGAGTCGTTTTCAAGAGACTGTACAATCGCGTAGTAAATATATTACGCAGTACCTAAGCATACTTAAGTTGTAAATAATAGAATGCGCATTCATATAGATTTCTAGTGTAAAAATGTGTATTTTTTGATTCTGAGAGATCTCTCATTTGTACATAAAATAGAATTTCATCAACTATTATTTAACAATAAGACTACAGAATTTATTGTGTTATCGTCGTCATGAACTATATACAATTAAATCGTATTAAGAATATTTTTATTTCCAAATATAGGCCAAGAATTTAAAAAAAAATTAAAACAGTGTGTCATTATTTTTAGAAACCTCAATAATTAATTTACTTTAATGTAGTTAAATCGTTTCCAGATTTGGAAAAAGATTAATGGAGATTTGTTTTTCAAGCATCTGTAAGTTGTGTTGAAGTTAAACAATGTTGTATTTTTTAAATCGAGAAACGATTTTAAATTATACAATTGTAATTCTGATTTTTAAACGCATTCTTTAGATTCCAGAAAGGAAAAAAATCAATAAGAGATTTTTTTCTGTGATGTAATAACAGATGTTTCATCTTGTGTAATTTGTTCTTAGAAGTAATTAATTTTTAATTGAAATTGCAATTCGAATTTCAAATTTGCGGAAATGATTAAAAGCAATTAGATGAATTTTGAATAGAAAATTTTAACTCAGCCAGGCCGAGGTCAATTTTTTCTACTTCTCTAGGTAGATTTTTTGTCTGTGATCCGCTTCAAAGAAAAGGAAAAAAAATTTTCCTTCATGGAAAAGGACGCATGTGTTTTGGTTTATTTTGCTGGTAAATTAGTTTCTTTTATATGGATTCAAACTCTAAACCTGGAGAGTTTAACTGTTTAGCTGATGCTTACGATTAGCATCAGGATTAGCCGTGGGAATTTTTGTTTTACCTGGGGACAGTCCCAAACTTTGTTTGCAACCCCATATCTTGTGCCCGACCCCATTATGAGGGTTTATAGAATAGTCCTCTTCACGTGATGTATTCGGGCCAGATAGCAGGTATATACATAAATAGTCAACAAGTAAAAATGGTTTTGGGGAACTGGAATTACAATACGATGCACCCATAAACGAATAATCTATTAGGGGCAGAGCCGATTCACCAAAATCTGGAATTCCCCCAATTTACTAAACCAAAGTAATTACAGTGGGAAATTTTCTTTCGAACAAATACTAAAATAAAAGTTTAAGATTAAAAATAGGTTCTTATATTTAAATGGGGATTCCCGAATACGTTTTGAATTTTCGACGCAAGCAAATTTATGATCGAACTGGCGAATTGTAATTTTTAAATATTGGAAACGTTCCAAAATGATTTTTGTTTATAGGAAAACTCCGTGACCTATCCACGATAGTCTGATGCCAAAAAAAAGTATTTTTAATCTAATTTCCAGAATTTTAAATTTATGGGTTTAGTCTAGACAAATTTAGAAATTATTTATCAAAATTGCAGTTACTAAGTTTTTTGGAGATTGAAATCTCTTTTGGAATAAAATACGAGACGGTATAGTGTTATGTAAAGATGTAGAGCAAGGACCTGAAGTATATTTTTGAAGCACTTTGTAATGGCAATGGTATTCTGTAAAGCCATTTGCTCTTATTTGAAGACGTTTCGTCTACGGCGCCGCAATTTGTGGACATTAAAAGAGCAAAGGGAGAAATATATTCACATATGTGAATCGTCTGGTGTCTCACCAAAGTCTTCATGTGTGCAAAATGCGTCATTATAAATAGAAGTCATCGCTCTCCTCAATTTCACGTCTGCGGTCGTCCCACCTATTGCACATTAATAAATAATTTTTAATTTCAATCAAAAGTTTATTTAGTAAAAGCAAAAACTATCCATAACAATTTATAAAATTAATTTAAGGGTGTTGGACCCAAGTGTTAAGTTCAAAATTTCATTCTCCATTTTACTCAACGAAAATTATAGATAAATATTTTTTCTCTCTATAGCACTAATCTGTTTTCAAATATAAGACTGCGTACAGAGCAAAAAAATATTTTATTTCGATACTTTTTGCATAAAACGAGGAAATCAAAATTTAACTTCAAAATTGAATATTTTCATCTGACTTAAAAAATATTTGAACTAGATATTTTCTCGCTCTGTGCGCATAATTCTAGTTAAAAATTGATTAATTCTACAGAGGGAAAAAATTCCAATTTTAATATTTGTTAAGTAAAATGAGGAAATCGAATTTTTTTTATTATATCTTGGCTCCAACTTATATATACATATTTCCAATTGAAATAAAATAATAGAAAAATATGTAAATATTTGTTCTAATTTTAAATCTAGGAATTTTGAAACTTTTAGGCAATTCAGGGGTTTATCCGTAATGAACTAAGTAGAAAGCTCTGTAAATTGTTTTGAAATCATAAGTAAAACAATTTTTAATCTCCAGAAATATTTTTGCATCCAGAGAAATTCCTTGAAAATCTCTTGAAACTGATTACTTGAAATCATTTGCAATCTCAAAAATCATTCTAAATCGTTGGAAATCAGTTTAAAAACCTTTTTGAAATCCCTTAATTTGAAAAGCAGAAAAAAGTTCAGTAAAAATAAATTAAATTACGCCTTAAAAATTGCTTTAAAAAGTAGACTGTGATTTAAAAATGACGCTACTCAAATGTTATGTGGAGAATGACACGAAGCTTGTAAGGAATTTAGTGAAAATATGAATGGACAAGTTTGCATAAAATAAAATAAACAAGAATGTATATTTGGGAGATATTCATTTGGTCTCCAACTGCAAGAGAAGTTTCGGCTAACAAGAATGAAATCAGACACATGGGACTTACAGGCGCCAATTCTGGGAATCCCCAACTACTTAGGTTTGTTGGAAAATCCAAATCGTTTTATCGTTTTATTGCGATAGCTAGTGGCTCCTATAATAATATCTATTCAATAATCTCCAAGTGATAGAGCTGAAGTGCCATATTTCATATCATACTCGGTGCACTTGTGGAAAAACTATCGCATTCTGAAACATTAAATAAATGAGGGTATTAAAATAAGTTCGATGATTTTGATAGGTAATAAAAAATCCAATAAGAGATAAAATTATAAACAATATGAATATAAAATTAAAATTAAAGGTGTTGAATCCAAGTTCTAATCTAAAAACTCGATTTCCTCATTTTACTTAACAAATGTTAAAATTGGAATTTTTTCGCTCCATGGAATAAATCAACTTTTAACTAGAATTATGCGTACAGAGACAGAAAATATCTATATCAAATATTTTTTAAGTAAAATGAAAATATTCAATTTTGAAGTTAGATTACGAATTCTTCGTTTTATGTAAAAAGTATCGAAACGAAATATTGTTTCGCTCTGTACGCAGTTTTGTATTTAAATAAAGATTAGTGCTACAGAGCGAAAAAGTATTTATTTATAATTTTCGTTGAGTAAAATGGAGAATGGATTTTTGAACTTAACACTTGGGTTCAACGCCCTTAATAATAATAAAGTATCAATTTTGCGTTTCTATCTAGTCCACATTGAAAATCCTACGAGTTTTCAAGTAGTCAAATTTGAAATTTTGTAAAAAGTAAAGTAAAACTCGAATTTTATTAAAAGATTTCAAAAGATTTTTATGACTTAAAAGATTTCGTGCAAATTTTCACAAGTTTTTGAAAGTTATTGAGAATCAGTGTATTAAAGGAAGCTAAAACAATTGGAAAGTTTTACAGTTATAAGAGGAAATGGACGTCGACTCCAAGTTTAAACAAAATTCAAATTTTATGCAAATTTCACAAAGATAACATAAAGAAGACAATTTTTTCGAGAGATATGAAATATGGGTTCTTTGAGTTACAAATTCGGTAATAAATTTTCAAGCTGGGTAATTATAATTACCCACCTTACTTTTTTTTTTACTTTTATGTAAACTTTAAGGAATTTATTTATTTAAGGAGCCTAGAGTTTAGCTAGTCAAAGAGTATTTTTCACTTATTATGCAGTGAAAGTTCATTGTATGCATTGTGACTTTGAATTGCTAACTAAAAATCCAGAGAATGTCAATTTCTCTCTAAAAATCGAAAGTTTGTCCAAATTATAGTTATTCAAGGAGATGCTTCATAGAATTCTATTATAAATTCTTCAAATTCGATGAGACATTCGCAATTTTCATTTTATATTAAACGCCTTGATTCTGAAAAAGAAAATTTAAAATTTAATGTATGAATATAAACCTGAAATAAAAAAAAATATTGAAAATATAAATATACGGAATACACAAGTTGACAATAAATAATTATTGATAATAAATAATAATAGAAATTATTGAATCGTGTACGTGTACCTAGTGGTAGTTGTTTCCTTAGCATCCGGAGGGATATCAAAATTCAAACAAAAATAATTAACTTTTATCTGCTTTTATGTAGTTTTCTATTCAACAATTTAAAAACAGAACTACGATCGGAACGATCGGTTCGCCATCTATTGGAATTTGGAAGACAGAAATCTAAAAGTGTTCTGCAATTGGCTGGCGCAGCGCGTGCTGATTTCCGCTGGAGAAATTTTGTCATTGGTTATAAACTGGCGCGCGATTCAATATCGAATTAAATTCATTTGATTTTAAATCGCGCGCCAAATTCTGACCATTGGCAGCATTTCTCTAAGCATTTGCTGCGCGCGCAGGCATGTACATCATATTGTACATATATATGTATACATATTGTTTATTGTTCTACAATTCAATTGTATTTTATGGTTTAAAGTCCAATCGAAGTTCTATTTAATCAATCAAACAGAATATATAATTCCAATATATAAATAACACAATTATAATTATATTCATCTAATCAAGCGCAATAATTAATGACTCAGCAAAAAAGGAGAATTTTCCAAAGAAAATTCTAGATTTATGTAATTTATATCTATACCTGTCTATACGATTTTTAAGTGGCGTTTTTTCAGAAAGAATACGCATTTTCAAGAAAATTTGTTCGATGAAAGAATCGTTTACATACAAAATGTTTATTGCGTTTATTGTTTATATTGTTTATATTATCTGACATTTTGATTCTTTTCTTGACGTATTTTAATAGTTGGAACGCTCGCCGCTAGAGTCGCTGGCAATTAATTTCTGGAGCTTTCTCAAGCTTTCTATTGCTTTCTGTAAAATATTTGTTGCACCACCGGCGTGCAGTCATTACTCGAGTTTATTGAACAATAAAGTCGTTTTCTTTGAATATAAAAGTAATCACGACATTATGGACAACGCAAAGCAAGTAAGTGTGCAAATATTTACCTAAATTAATTTGAAAAAAATCAACTATACCCAAATTTTCTAAGATTTGACAACTTTAGAAAAAGAGGTCTGCATGCTTCCAAATCCTTTTTTTTCATTATAATATGTTATGATCAGTTTTCTCATGAATTATCATATTTTTCTAACGATTTTTGATAATAGTAAATGTTCTAGTTGAACAAAAGATTGACATAGAAAAAAGAGTGCTCTAAAAAATTTTGTTTGCTATAAAACATTTACGTATAGATTCTAAATAAGATTTGGCTTTTATTATCTATTCGTCTAATAAAAAGAGAGTTTTGATTTTATAATATTTTGCAAATGGGGTAACATAATTTTTGTAAAGTCATACAAGACAAAAGACATTGACTGAGATTGGCTTCTTCGAGAGGCTATTATTTTCCTGATTATTAGAATTTGGAACAGAAATGATTATTATTTCATTATTTTTATTCGAAAATTTGTATTAATAATAGTTTTTTTTAATTTTAATGTTGATAAGGTATTATTTGCAAAGATAAGGAAGAAAGAGCTGATTTGGGAGTAAAGTGTTATTTCTAACCTCCAAATTCTCCTTACAGTGACTGTAATGTGAATTTTCCTGTAAAACTTTAAAATAATATAATTTCTGTGATTTATTGTTGAAACCAAAACTTATAATGAAAAAAATTAATGTTTAAAGGTATTAAAATCAATTTCTACTTTCAAAATTCAATTTTTTCATTTTACTTAACGAATATTAGAAAAAGATTTTCGTCGCTCTACAGCGATATTCCTTTTAAAAATAGACATGTGGTTATAGAGCGAGAAAATGTCTAATGTTATTAATTTTTTCTTAAAACAAAGAATTAAGAATATAATCGCAAAATTCAATTGTTGAATTTTATCATTTTATCCAAAAAGCAGCCACGCTTCGCCCCCACTATTTTCATTTTCTTGTTCTGGAAATCCGGAGGGGGTTGAACTAATCCGTATGATGCCTGGATGACGTTCCGATCACGTGGACGAACATTTACATTGTAATAACAGAAATGAATTAAAAATTCAATATCCTTTACAAATATTATGCGGAAATATACTTTTTTGGTAATAATAAAAGTAGCAATAAGTAATTTATAAATAATATATTTGGAAAATAAGTACCACTACAGAGGAGAAAAAATCTAATTCTAATGTTTGTTAAGTAAACTCGAGAAATCGAATTTTGAGTTTAGAACTTGGACAATAACTGTTATTGCAATAATTCATTAAAATGATCTTTTGCAGGTGACAGAATTTAAGGATAAGGGAAACAAAGCCTTGCAGGAAGGAAAGTTTGATGAGGCAATCAAGTTTTACACTGAGGGAATTTCGATTGACCCTTCAAACCACGTTCTCTACAGCAATAGGTCAGCAGCTTATGCTAAGGCACAAAAATATGAGCAGGCTCTTGAAGATGCCGAAAAGACAGTTTCCCTTCAACCCGACTGGGCTAAAGGTTACTCAAGAAAAGGAAGTGCCTTGGCCTACTTGGGCAATATAGAAGAGTCAATTAAAGTCTACACAAAAGCTTTGCAGCTCGACCCTACAAACGCACAAATCAAAGAAAGCCTCGCAGATCTCCGTGCCAGGGTCTCCCCGCAACAACCTTCGGGAATGAATCCTTTTGACACCCCCGACCTCTTCATTAAATTGAGGAACGATCCTCGAACCAGAGCTTACCTCGACGATCCGGAATACTTAAAACTTATCCAAGAATTGCGTGCAAATCCAAATAGCATAGGAACGAAACTAGGCGATAATAGAATAATGACGACCATCGGAGTTCTTTTTGGAATGAACATGGACATGGAAGAACCTATGGATACCACTCCACCGAAGAAGGAAGAGCCTCCAAAGCCTAAAGAAGAGCCGAAACCCAAGGAAGAAGATAATCTCACTCCTGAACAAAGGCAAGCTCTCCAGGAAAAGAATCTAGGAAACGAAGCCTACAAGAAAAAGAACTTCGAAGTCGCCCTTGAACATTATAACAAAGCCGTTGAACTCAATCCAACTGAAATAACTTTTCTACTAAATATTGCCGCCGTCTACTTCGAGCAAAAGGAGTACCAGAAATGTATAGAGCAGTGCGAAAAGGCGATTGAGATTGGTCGCGAGAACAGGGCGGACTTCAAACTTATAGCCAAGGCCTTCACCAGAATCGGTCATGCTTATAAAAAAATTAATAATTGGAAACAAGCTAAAGTTTATTACGAGAAATCGATGTCGGAACACAGAACACCAGAGATTAGGAGCTTACTCTCTGATATCGAGAAGATAATCAAGGAGGAAGAAAGAAAAGCTTACATTGACCCGGTGAAGGCTGAAGAAGAAAAGGAATTAGGAAATGAGAAGTTTAAGCTGGGAGATTATGCAGCGGCAGTAAAACATTACACTGAAGCTATTTTAAGAAACCCGGACGATCCGAAATATTATAGTAATAGGGCGGCTTGTTATACGAAATTGGCTGCGTTCGATTTAGGTCTGAAGGATTGTGAGAAGTGCGTGGAGATAGACCCTAAGTTTATCAAGGGATGGATTAGAAAAGGAAAGATTCTTCAGGGTATGCAACAACAAGGAAAAGCCATTGCAGCTTATCAAAAGGCGTTGGATCTGGATCCAAGCAATGGTGAGGCTCTGGAAGGATATCGTTCATGTTCAGTGGCGGCTAGTTCTAATCCTGAGGAAGTTAGAAAGAGAGCCATGGCCGATCCGGAGGGGCAGAGCATACTGAGAGATCCGGCTATGAGGTTGATCCTCGAACAAATGCAGAGCGACCCTAAAGCTTTACAAGAGTAAGTATTTTGTTTAGAGAATATTCTTGGTTGCATAAAATTCCATAAAATTTGTTTGAAATGATTTGAATTTTTGAAACCCTTAAATTGATTAAGTGAATTTACAATAATCTCTTTTTTCTTTTTCAGTCATCTTAAAAATCCAGACATTGCAGCGAAACTGCAGAAACTCATCGAATCCGGTCTGGTTGCAATCCACTGAAGCATAATCCATTTTTTTAATGTGTATAGCTCAAGTGCAAAGTGCTGTTATTTTCAAGTTCTTTTGAAGTTACAATTTCCTGATGATTCCTTTTTACATTCTTATCAGAGAATGTATTATATTTTATAACGATACTGAATTAATAGGAGCCAGAATTATCAATTCTTAATAATAAAACAGTCATTTCCCAATGATAATGTTAATTAATTATTTTTAAGGCTTCACACACTTAGAATTTCATTACGTAATTATAATAACTAACTGCTGGATTGTGTTCGATGTATCCCATAGGACTTAAAGTTAAATTGAGCGAAACAATAACTAACATATAAAATCGCCATTCGCCTTTTATGAAATACCTTCGATATTCAAGAGATTTTGAATAAAAGTTCTTGAACAAATCGAAGTCTATTCTCTTAGATTGATTTACTTTTTGCTAAAAACGTTTCAAGCTCTTCGACAAGATTTTCGGCACTATTAGAAATTCATTTAACATTTTTATCCTCTGTCCAACTAATATCTAAATGCTTGTAAATGATAAAATTTAAAGTTTGTATATATTTACTCTGTATTTACAAATATGTGCTTTTTATTCATAGCGTTAGATTTTAATTCTTACACAAATGGATCGAATTTATCTTGGATTTACATTCCTTTGTCCATATACTTTTTCCCCGAATGCTGAAAATAAAGTTGAATTGTCGCATTATTGCATTTATTCCAGTTTCTTATTTCAAAAGTTAGTTTTAACTAGAAAGTTAAGAGTATTGGATCTATTTCCTCATTTTGCACAATAGATATTAGAAATAAATATATTTTTACTCTAGGTGAAATATATTTCAAACTAAAAGTATGTCTACAGTAATAATTAATTAATAATTACTGTATTAATAATTAATACAGTAAGTAATAGTCAAATTTTACGCTAAAAATAATTAAATTAGACATTTTTTCGTTTTGTAGCCTCTGTAGTCACACTTTTATTTTATAATAAAAATATATCTACACAGCGAAAATAAACTTTTAAATAAAAATATTCAAGGAGTGAATAAATTTTCATCAATTTTTGAAAAGTGGGAGTTTCGAAAAATTCAAATTTTTTTTTACTTCTTTGTAGGTTGGCAGCCCTGTGTGTTTGTGTGAAATGCGTATGTATTTGACATATGTGTCAAAATTGTCATATTGTCAAAAAGGAAAAAGACAAAGTTTATGATTTCTATTCACTCGACTGAATTGTTGAATATTTTTCAAATAATTATCCGCAAATCAGTACCTTTCTTATAAACAAACGAAAGTTGTCATTGTTGTTAAAATCTGCAAAAGCAATAATCATGCAAACGCCTTTCAAGCAAACCTAACCATAAACTCAAAAGTTATTCAAAATATATATGTTTATATGTTTAGTGTCTAATTTTTGTCATTTAGGAGTGAATAAAGTTGATTTGTTTATATTTTCAATTTATAAAAGTTTTAAACTGTATGATCTATGAATTTAGGCGTATTCAACAGAGTCAATCTGAAGGTAAGTAATTTTTTTCCATTAAAACCTATTGTTTAGCAACGGGATTTTATTCTGCGTGGGATTTTCTCATGGATATAGATTAAAAAGATAAAGAATTCATTTATACTCTACTTCTTGAGTTCATTCTTGTTCATATGGTGTATTTTATTAAATTTTTAACGTTTTTAGTGTCAATTTTTACACTTCTGATCCTATAGTTTTTTAATTGTCAGTGAGTGGTTTTTCGTCTTGAGTAGTGTTTTTGAAACGTCAGCAAGAGAACACATAATTCATAGTACATTTCTAGAATATTAATTACCTTTACACATAGTAAACTCTATTAATACAGGTTGAGAATCTGAAAAAAATGTTCTTTCACTTGGAAACTATTTTAGTGCTCATCCTCTAATTTATTATAAAAAAATATATTATGTTTAATCTCAAGGTTTGACCTCTTTATTTTACTTAAAAATATAATAAGTAAATATATTTTCGCTCTGCAGTCATGCTTGTATGTTTAAAATATATTTATTTGATCAGCAATATTGATGATTATTTTTTTTGTAGCACTCTGGAGGTGGAATGTATTCCGAGTGGGCCTCGCTAAGCACCTTAATTCAACAAAGTTCCGAAGACAGTCAGAGTGTCCTTGAGAAATTTTCCCCAGGAGTTGGAAAAGAGGTCGCTCTCTCAATCGTTCGGCAGCTGGCAGCCAACCTCGGCATCGCACAAGCTGCCGAGCCGAGCCCACTAAACACAGATCGAGAAATACAATGGTGCATGGAAGTAATTTGTTATGGGCTCTCTCTTCCACTAACAGAACACGACACAGTCAGAGATTGCGTCAGTGTTTATTGCGAATGGCTATCAGCTCTCTACTCTTCCCCAAAAATATCAGTGCCACGACCAATTATCGAGGACTCCAATTTCTATGCCAGAAAAATCATCAGCCACTTCTACAATTTGTTCGTGCCAAGGAGAGGAGAAGGTATACCATAAAAAAGTTCCTGATTAATCCTATTATAAGAATGAGAGAGATTTCAAAGAATTTTAAGAGATTTAAAGGACACGTGATACTTTACCATAGGAGAATATTTAATTTTGACAATTTTACACTCGAAATACTAAATATTTTTTGATAAAACTAGGCTATTTACGATAGCTTCGTACAGGTAGAGGTAAATAACGTATTTTTGATGAAAAATATTTAGCGTAAGATTGGAAAACTAAATTTGCCCTTATAGTAATTACTATATGCAATTCAGGAATTTCAAGAGATTATAAGTGATCTTAATGAATTTTTAAGGAATTTCAGAAGAATTCAAAAGAGTTTCAAGATTTTCAATTAATTTAAGGGCGTTGGACCCAAGTGTTATGCTCAAAATTCCATTCTCCATTTTACTCAACGAAAATTATTGATAAATATTTTTTCGCTCTGTAGCGTTAATCTTTTTTTATATATGAAACTGCGTAAAGAGCGAAAAAATATTTAGTTTTGATACTTTTTGCGTAAAATGAGGAATTAAAAATCTGACTTCAATATTCAATATTTTTATATTACTTAAAAATATTTGAATTAGATATTTTCTCGCTCTGTATGCATAATTCTAATTACAAATTGATTAATTTTACAGATGAAAAAAATTCTAAATTTAATAATTGTTGAGTAAAATGAAGAAATCGACTTTTTAGATTAGAACTTGGTTATATGAAAATATAAATATATCTTCAAATCTTATTGAATTTGTTTTAATTGCTTTGAAATCTTTTTTGAACTCATTTTATATCTTTAAAATTATATATACTCTCTTCGATATTAAGATATTTTAATCATATTTTTCTCGCAGTCTGGCAATTTTTGTATCAGGATTTAGGTAAACAATTCATTATATATTTTGTAACACATTTTGTGTATTATTTTTAAACAATTTTTTTGTCAATTATAAATTATTCTAATGAATTTTTATGATATAATTTTAATTTTAGGAGCTGATACAATAAATAGGCAAGCCGTCCTTTGTCATAGAGTACTTAGAACTTTACAGCAAGTTGCTCGAGGACCAGCAACTTTGGAAAGAGAAACATGGGAAAGCCTTCTTTTATTCCTCATCGGAATAAACGACGCGCTTTTGGCACCTCCGGCTGTTCGAGAGGATGCTGGCGAACAACTCTGCGAAAGAGTTCTTGGAGTCTTATTAGAAGTAATAAACACTAACTTAACTTAAGAATTTTAACATAAAAAGTGTTTCTATAAACTTGAAGTTTCTAAGTGAGGTATTTCTTTTAAGAATATAAAAGGAGTAGACAAATTTTTAAAATATTTTTTATATTTTACTTTCTTATATTTCAAGCCTAATTTCTATGCAATTTTTTAAAACGTAGGTATGGCTTGTGGCTTGTGAACGCAATTTTCCTTCTCCACCATTATGGAGAACATTAAGAGAATCTTGTCTTCGTTGGCGACACAGACTCGCACTCATAGAACAATGGAATCGAGTTTGTCTTGCCTTAACGGCCAGACTTTTACAAATTATGTATGGATCAATGTTTCCCGAATTAAAAATAAGTAAGTTTATTACTATTTTAGACTGAAGATAGTTTATTCAGGGTGGATTTACAGTCGAAGTTAACCGAATTTAGTAGATAAATTTTTTTGTAATTTATTCATCAAGTCATGTTTAGATAATTTCTATGTTTTATATTTGAACAGGTGAGGAAGATTCCCAGCTTGTGCCCCTAACAATGTCTCATGAGGCAGTTGCTCAAGCTTGGTACAGACTCTTACGTACTGTGGGGGATCCAATTGATCTATGTAGACCAGCAGTGATCTCACAAACCCAAGCATTTTTGAGATACGCAATAGCAAGTCCAAATGTTGTCGACCCTTGTCAGCATCCATGTCTCCAGAGTTTGCCTCAAATATTTTTAAAGGCTATCAAAGGTATTGCCGGACAAGTCGACGCCTTTCTAGGTAAGAGAAACTTGATATTAAGGGCATTGGGTTTCAGTTTAAACCTAATTATTACATTTCTCTATTTTACTCTTGTTAAAAATAAAAATTCAAGCGTTTCATTTTACGCAAACAGTATTCAAAGTAAATAGTTTTTTGATTTTCACACATAATTTTATTTAAAAATTTAATTTGTTTAATATTTTAAACTCGAAGTAAAAAATCCACAATGTAAATAAATGTAAATAGGGCCTGAAAAATACTATTTCTATTCACCTAAAATTCGAAAAGCTTTTCGAGCACTGTCAAATTTCGATCTCGAGCACCAGCACAGAAATTTGCTTTCTGTATATATTGTTATTTGGTGGTGGTTGCACGAGGAAAACGAATTTTTTAGGGGTCTCACAGGCTTGCTGCTGGGAAGAATGCTGTATGACGAACGTTACTAGTGGAACAGGAATCTCTGGTTCCGGAGGTGTTGGAAATGAGAAGGTAAGCACTAAGGACCAACCTCAACCTTCTCCAACACCTCCGACGCAACGAAGACTTGCAAAAAGTTTCAGCGTTACACCTTCGTCTGTCAACAAGGGTACTGAGGACTTTTCTTCTTATTAGCACTTTTATTTTTTCATCTTTTGAATCATTTTCAATCTTCTACTATTAGAACATCGCAATGTACAGTTTCATTCAATTGCAGTTTGCAAGTTTAATTAATCACCTGACCTAAGTATCTCTTAATCTACATTTTATCCGAGTCGAGATCTGTATTTTACTTGCATGTAGAAAATTGCTTCTATTATGTAATAAGTGCTATATGGAGATTTTAAGATAATTTCAATTCTGTAGGAATGCCAAAGGCTTCTTTGATTGGACTGACCACAAGTAGGATTTCTAGCAGTCAGATGGCAATGTCCTCGAATTCGGGACCTTCGTCAACATCATCTACAGCGTGTAAGATTTTTATACTGCAAGATTAAAAATAATTTCAAATTCGATTAATAATATTAATATTTGCTCATTTTAAAACAGCTGTGACATCTTTGGGTCAAGATATCAGACCTCCATTGGCACCAGGACGACCAAAATGTAATAGCATTCTTCATCTATTTGGAGAGTGGCTTTTTGAAGCTGCTTTTATTGGCACTGATGGATGGTCCCAAAATTTACCACGTGAGGATTAGAATTAGAATTAGAATTTTGCTCCTCAGAATCCTATTCTGAGTGTTTTTTAAAATTATTCAGAAAAGTATCATTACCTACCAGGGTGGCCACATGTCTGGGAAGTCAGGGAAGTTAGGGAAAAAAAAATTTGTCAGGGAAGTCAGGGAAATGTCAGGGAAATGCGAGTAGTTGTCAGGGAAAATAGAAATTGATATTTATGCTGTGTTATTTTTGTCGTATTGCATATATAAATTTTATATTTTATTTAACAGATTTTAGAAACTTTCCAAGAATTTCAAAGGGTTATAAAGAATTTCCAGGCATTCTTTGAAATTCTTTGGGTTTCTAATGATTTCAAGAGATTTTCAATAATTTTAAAAGGTTTTAGGAGGTTTTTAGGAATTTAAAGGGATTACAAAGGGTTTGTATAACATTTAAAAGATTTTGTTGAATTTTACAAAATTTTAAGAGATTTTTACGTATTTCAAAGGATTTAAAAGTTTTTCATGGAATTATAAAGGATTTTAAGAAACTTGGAAGTGTTTTCAGAAATTTAAAGGGATTATAAATATTCTCATGGAATTTTAAAGGATTTTAAAAGGCTTTTAAGAATTTAAAGAAATTTTGATTTTTTTAAAGTGATCTTAAGGGATTTGATTGAAATTTTAAAGAACCTCACCAGATTTTTATGATTTATGAAAGATTTCGTAAAATTTTATGGAATGTCAAGAGGTTTTCAAGAATTTGAAGAGATCTTTACGTATTTTTAGAGATTTTAAAGTTTTTCGTAGAATTCGTAAAAATTTAAAGAAATTTTGACATTTTTAAAATGTTTCTAAGAAATTTAAATATTTCTTGTGGAATTAAAAAAAAATTCAAAAATTATTTTTGATTTTTAAAGGATTTTGTGAGGTTTTTGTTTCCAAGAATTTTTATTTACAAATTTTAATGTATTTTAATTTGAAGTAATTTCGTGGAATTTTAAGATGTTTTTATGAATTTCAATGAATTTTAAGAGATTTCCAAGGTTGTTATTTGAGAGATTTTTACAAATTTTAAGTGATTTTGGAGAAATTTCAAT
>UCOK01017796.1:0-17178 GCA_900474325.1 Synergus umbraculus
CGCCTGGAGTGTGCACTCGTAAATCGGTGCCGGTGATGGAGGTCGTGCGATGCATCTGAAACAGTGGAACCAAATTTTTTTTAGTTTTTATAAGTTCCTTTTCTATATGAACTAAAAAAATACCGAAGAAATGACGAAATTCCAAATTTTTTGGAAGTTTGAAAAAAAAAATTCACTTTAAGTTGCAAAACAAGTAATTTAAATAGTTCAGATGCATCGCACGACCTCCAAAACCGGCACCGATTTACGAGTGCACACTCCAGGCGCCCCAGAAAAATCGTTACAACTTTGGCAAATTTCAATAATTTGTAATAATAAAAATTGTTTTTTAAAGCTTGAATATAATATACTATCGTCTCAAAATTTCGTTTACCGCAATCATTTCCTTCCCTTTCAAAAAAATTGTTGAAAAAACGCTTTTTTTTCGGCTCCTAAAGCAGACTACTGCCTTAACGAAACATGCTCCTTGAATATACTCTTCTCTCTTTCCCATAAGGGGAATTTTGGAAATTAGCATAGATTTCGTACAATAATGCAAATTGATTCTGATCAAAATTTAAATTACTATACGGGTAATATTAAGAATTTAAAAATAGTTTAACGTTTGTAATGTTACATTGATTAAAAATTTCTAAAATTAAAATTAATTTCTTATCCATTATTACATTTGATTTTATTAAACTATAAAACTTGAACTATTATTAATTCCTGTAAGAATTGAAATATTCATTGTAATTGAATGTTATCTTAACAATACTTTAAGGGGTTATACGCACTTGTTATCTTCAAAAAAATCAATTTTTCAATAATTGTTTCTGGTAAGGCCTTTCATTCGATTAATAAACAAATAGAAAACACATAAAGTAATAATATTGAACTTCATGTAGTTAGGTAGATGAAAAAAAAGTTTCGATTTTCAATGAAAATTTTGGTGGAAAAATTGTTTTAAAATATCAAATTTTTATCGGAAAGACTAATGTTTTGATCAATCACTGAAAAATGGATCTTTAAAATTTGTGTAAAAATTTGAGCCTGATCGGTTGATCCGTTTTTGATGTATCTTGCTCACCGACTTTGAAGTAACAGTTTTGAGAAAAACTAGTTTAAAGTTTCAAAAGACCTGCATTTTCAATTTCTTTGCAGATGCACTGAAACTACTTTCATACGTCTCAGCAGTTTTTAGATTAAAAACGTTTTTTCTTTTCTTTCGCCTTGATTTTTGAATTTTCGCAGATCTCTTTTTTCTCTACTACACTTAATTTTGAAAGAGAAAAATAATATTAACGGAAAGTGTTGAAAGTTTACTGTTTGGCTCCACGCATTAAATAATAATATAATAATATTTTTAGCTACACGGAAAAAAGGTTAGGGTAACTGGTGCCCCAATTGGTGATGATGCTAATCCACGCATACTGTGGGCTGCTCACTCATCCAACGGGAGAGCAGTTCACTTTTGTGGGAAAACCATTCACCCATAAATAAAGCAACTGCTCGCCTACAGCAGCGTTCCGTTCTCGTGGGGCAACCATTCACCCACAAACGGACTAGCCACTGCACCAAAGCGGTGCAGTGGCTACCTCCAGCGGTGGTGGCGCTGCTACTTTCCTCTTTGTGCGACTATTCTCCTAACCTTTTTTCCGTGTAATAAGAGTCAATAAACCTTCGTCTCATGTAGATGAAGGTTTATTGACTCTTATTAGTTAAAAATATTTATTATTAGGAATGTATAATTGGTTTAACTAATTTGCTCTTTATAATCGGGATTTGATTATGCAGTTATTGGGAGGAAAAGGGGAAAGGAACTGCCATATGGGGCGAGAAGAAATAATGCCAGAATTATTAACGAATGTGGAACACTTTATTTACCGTAACTCCGGCACGAAATCCCAAAAAAGTACAGAAGTGGAATCGTTGTCACCACTAGTATTCTCAACAGCTGAGATAACGGCGTGCGCTCACTACCACGTCCCAAGAGAAAGAGAGCGAGGTGGCCGAACGACGATGCGCAGCACCGCTGCTCGCCGGTTCGGGCCCCGCCCCCCACGTCTGCACTCAGGCAACCCAAGTAACAGCCATGTTACATCTTATGGTAAAGTATCATATGCCCTTAACATGAAATTTTCTGAGAATATACTCAAATATATGTACAGTGTTCGTCATATATACCTTAACATTTATCACTAGGATTTTGCATTGAATCAGTACAAAAATCTAGTGACAAATGTTAAGGCATACATGACGAACACTGTACATTCCGAAAATGCAGTAAAAAAAATCGATGTTTTGAAAATTAAAAGTGCGTATAACCCCTTAACAATACTTTAATGTAATTTTGAAAAAATCGATTTCTTGGCATTTTCTAAAAGTATATAATTTCAAAAGTATTGTGCAAAAATTTCAAGTAAATCGGACCGTAACTTTCGGAGATATATCATCTTTAGGGCATATGTTACTTACCATATGAGCAAGTTTTTAAACCCGGTTTTTTTTTTACAATTTTTACATTTAAAAAAAATGTTAGTCAACATCCGTCCGTGTTCACGTTCTTGACGGATGTTGACTATTGCGGAGCAACAATTATTTTTGTAATTTGAATGTTTGGCATCGAATTATATCATGATTTGAATATAAAACTATTTAAGGTTTCCTTTATAAAACCGGCAGTCCGATCTATTTGTAAACTAAAAAGAAAAGACAGGTCAAATTGTTTTTTTTTTTGAGCGACAGTTAGATCTTATCCGGAAAAGGTAGACCATTGAATGTAATTATGGTTTTACCAATAAAAGAGAAAACTGGCCTTCAAATTTTATTGAAATAAGTCACATCAATAGCTACCGCAGCACGTTTGTCCTAATCTCTTTATAGCAGTACTCTAGTAAAAGGACTTACTCATTTTTACTGTTTACGGCGTCGAGTCCCAAATTATAACAACCATATCTGGAAGAGGCGTGATCAACAGAAATTCACTCGAAGTAGGTGGTCCCATAGAAAATTGTCATCCCCCCCAAAATAATTTTGTAAGTGCATTTCAGCACCTTCAACTTCGTACAAAAATTAAAACTCAGATTTCGTTGAGCTTTCACGGTCAACACTTCACGCTAAAATTTGTATTAATTTCAAAGTCCAAGCGGTCTACATTTAAGTTCTTCCTTCAATAAATAAATGATAATTCAATACAAAAGTCGATTGTGGTGAAATTTTTAATTATTTCCCTACGCTCGAACATTGACTATAATTTTTTTGAAAATATAAAAATTGTAGAAAAAAACCTGGTTTAAGGGTTATAACAGTATTAGATACTATCTTTCCAATATGCCTAAAGGTAGGCATCCCGGCATACACAGTCGGCACGGCAGGACGCCGACAGGTACCAATTGGTTCGGTTCCAATTATGGTACCGCCTTAATTACGCCAGGTGCGTACCTAAGATGCTCTCCCATTAGCGACACGAAGCAATGCAAGGATAAAAGAGGAGAGAGTTTCTCACTCATTGCCTTCATCGCCAAGCCTACGAGTGGACCAGTGTCTTCCAAATTAGTGCTCCAGCGGTGATTTTCCAACAGAAGCCAGGTAGTATACCGAGCCTTGTACGCAGTTCTTTCTCGCCATTGCACCTTTTGATTTCTTGCCATTTTATTTTGCTTTTCTTTAAATGTGTAATCATGCCTTTGGTTCTCTGTGTACGCTGCACCAAGCTGCGAAGATCCAGGGGTAGGATTGCTAGGAGATAGGGCAATTTTCACCACCGAATTGCTGACTCTCTATGCACGCTGTACCAAGCTGTGGAGAGTTGGTATCATTCGTCGGTTAGAGTCGAAAAAGGGAAAATATTCAATCATTGGGGTTTCAGAATTAGGCCACCTATTATCAATTTACAGTCGTGTTGCGTTTCTCGCGCGTTTAAATCATTTCATATCTAACTAAGTTGCGAATCTCTCATGGTTTGGGAAAATAGAATGTAACGAACTGAGAACTCCAGAATGTACAATAAATGTTCTTTCACATTCTGGAGCTCAGTTAGGTCCATGAGAGGTCTTATCTTTTCATATGAACTTTAAAAAATGTAATGAGCAATTTGATTTACCCATGTCTGAATAGTGATTCAGTTTATAAAGTTTAAATTAATATTTTGAGTTTACTTTTGCAAGGCACGCGAAAAATGACAAGCTTGTGATTGTTTATAACTTGGATTGTTATTGCTCGCTCGTATTGCGAGGAACAAATTGATTTATATCGAGTCAGACTTTTGAAGAATTATTTGAATTGTATCGAGTCTTTCCGCAAGCGGGCAGCAATAATTCTCTGGATTTTGAATTGCTATTCCACAATAAACATTTTGTTATATTGATTGGTGTCGCACTTACTTGCCTCCCTCGAAATAACCACCCACGCCTGTGACGACAACAGGTTTTGTTAGCCTATGAGACGGCATAAGTCTTATTTTCAGCACTGGATTCTTTTAAATATTTACCTAAGACCTGTTCTCGTTACAGGGTGTTGGAGCGTTTTGAAAAAAAAACTTTTCATGTAGAGTCAGTCTAATTTCCTACCTCATTTCGATACGTATATGGTAAAATTGCAAAAATGCACTGTTTGGCGGGTCCTTTCATCGAGATGGGTTTCTCGATGGCAGGAGAGGGGCCTAGTTCCTCTTTTTGAGCAAAAAACAATAGTTTTATTTAAAAAAAAGATTTGAGATATGAGAAATAAGAAGGGTGCAGACAATATTTTAGAGAGAGTAGGCATTACTTACAGATGTTAAAATCCCTTTTTGCTCGCACAATATGTAAATCACTGCACTTGCGGGGAGACACAAACACTCGGAATTTTTTTCGTCACTAAATGCACTCACAATTACCTACTAAAACTGTCTAAATAATTATTTTGCAAAGATTCTTTCGACGGAAAGTTCATCAGAATAATGTCTCTTTCCATTCTTGTTGACACTTAGCGAAAATGTGGTACGACGCGCGCGCCAAGTCCGACGAAACACGTTGGCGATTCCGTCGGTATGTTGTAGTGCCGCCATATTGACATTTGCCGGGTATTTTAAATTTCAATTAAAAATTAATGTTAGAAATACAATTTACTTTATTTTTAATTGACATTTGAAATACCCGCCGCGGAATCTCCAATGTGGTTCGTCGGACTTGGCGTGCATGTCACAGGGCCTAAAATCTTTTAAATTTTGGACTACACACTTTTTCCCCCACCCTTCTTCCCGGACAAGAAATTTCGAGAATCGTTATTTTTCAACTATAAATATAAGTAAAGATTAATTTAAATCATTTTGAGATTAAATAAATAGTTGAAATCAATATTTATAAATATTGTTTACTGCACACTTTTTTATTTCGGACTGCACACTTTGAAATTCGGACTACACAAAGTGTGCGTACTACACATACATTTTAGGCCCTGCCATGTCGTACGATGTTTCCTGTTTCAAAGTGACAGCTCGTACACGAAGATGGAAAGACATTATTCTGATGTACTTGCCGTCGAAAGAATCTTGTCAAAATAATTATTTACACAGTTTTAGTAGGTAATTGTGAGTGCATTTAGTGATGAAAAAAATTCCGAGTGTTTGTGTCTCCCCGCGAGTGCAGTGATTTACATATTATGCGAGCAAAAAGGGATTTTGACATCTGTAAGTAATGCCTACTCTCTCTAAAATATTGTCTGCACCCTTCTTATTTCTCATATCTCAAATCTTTTTTTTAAATAAAACTATTGTTTTTTGCTCAAAAAGAGTCACTAAGCCTCTCCTGTGTTTTTTTTTTCAATTTTTTGTTCCCGCGCTCCAACACCCTTAAAAACTTGCTCATATGGTAAGTAACACATGCCCTTAATCTAAGGCATCTAGAGCATCAAATGAACGTGATTTAACCCTTATCTGCCACATTGGGGTCGATTTAGCCCCAGGATTTTTTTTTTGGCCCATTCAATTTTTACCACTTCATATAAACATTTTTTATTAATACTAAATATTTTTTTTCATAAATGTATCCAGTGAGTCTTATAAAATAACTCTTAAAAATTACTAGCAAATTTTTTTTAAATCGAGAAAGTCAATAGTTGCTTCGCAACACAATTTTTTATCCAGCGGGGTACGAAATGCCCCAGTGTGGCAGCTATGTTATTTTCGTGAAGTGTGGCAGCTAAGTGTTAAGGTCTAAACCTGAGGGAAGTAAAAAAGTACTCTTGTTTTTATAAGAATCAATTTATTGCAAGAAAAAACCTTTAGCTCCTTGTTTCCACACGATCATAGAGGACTTGATATAAAATAAATAAAAGATAATTTGAAATAACTCCATATAAGACTAAGATTTGTTCATCATAGTCGTGTGTACAGCAAGAGAAGAAAATTAAACACCACCGTACAAATAGCTGGTAAATAGAATCGCTGCAGTAAACCTAGTATGATGATCGGCGATAATTTAGGCAATCAAATATTTATTTAAATTAAGTGTTCGCGGAACATTAAACGACGTAGTCTCGCAACAATTTGGCACACTATCGTGCGACGTCGCGAGCGTTAGCTACTCTTAGAGAGTATATAGTATAAATCCAACCCTTAATTGAGGTACTGGATTGCAGAACTGCCTCTACGCTCGGCCCGACTGAGCCCAGTAGGCCGGAGAGAGGGGATGATGCTCTAAACGTCACTGAACGCGGCGATCGAGGAAAAGAATCAATTTACAACGCAACAATCAACTTGTCGTTTTTCTGTTCATCATTGAAGAATCAAGTTGATTTTTGCATAGAAATATTCTCTAAGTTTGTGCGGTTCTCACATATATAGTCGTTGAGTAAGTTATATAAATTATATGAACAATTTCACCAAACGTCTATATCTGTGAGAAGCGCACAAACTTTCTACGCAAAAATCATCTCGATTCGTTAATTATTAACAGAAAAACGACAAGTTAATTGTAGCGTCGTAAATTGATTCTTTTCCTCGAATGCCGCGTTCAGTGGCGTTTAGAACATCATCCCCTCTCTCCGGCCTACTGGGGTCAGTCGGGCCAAGCGTAGAGGCAGTTCTGCAATCCGGTGCCTCAATTCCAAGTAAGATACATAAAATACCTGGAACAGCGTACACAATATATCCCCTTAATAAATACCTCGCAGCTGAAGAACTCCGTTGAAATGGCTGCTAGAAACCTGGTAGATCTCGTGGGCTGCTTCGTAGGTACCCTGTAGACTGCAGGTCCGAGGGGGTGGTTTGTTGCTGGTCCTCTGGAGACAGACTGCCGTCGGCCAGTGAAAAAAGATCACTGAGGTGCGGCACCGTGTGCTGCGTATACCTTACGATCCTTTGCAGGATGCTGGCCGTGGACGATCGCTCGCCTTATAACATGTCTCCAGGCTAGGTCACTTGCGCGTAGACCTGAATCTTTCGAACGAGCGGTACCGCCGGCCGTTCCCACTTCCCCGGATAAGCGATAGACTGTAGGCGTAATTTTGTTTGCCTACGCACCGGTGCATTCTTGTACCGTCACACTGCCCCGTTTTTGATAAGATCAGTCTGTAACTGTGATCTTATCAAAACCGATGATCCCATGTGGAGTGTGATTAGAGTTTTTAAATTCTCGGTAATTTAAAATCGGGTAATATTAATATATTTATTATTCGGTAACATACCGGTATGTTACCGAAGCTTTAAGAATTTATCGAGAATTTATGAGAATATTCAATTATAGAGCTTTTAAGTTATTTTTTAAACTAATTAGATAATTTTCATGATGTTATACTTAATTGTCTATCATTTGGTATATTTTTAAAGTTATTGTTATTAAAAAAATATACCAAATTATTGAAAATTAACACTTAACCTGTAAAAGTTTTTTCGGCACCTTTAACCTATAAATTTGGGTCTGCTGCTTTCGGCGCATTTTTCAATAATTTACAGTAATAGGGAGAATTGGACGAATAAAGTCGATGAAATGCAGTTTTCGCTCGAACAAAAATTACCAAAGTTCTTGAACATTTATTAAGGGCGATGGACTTACGAGGCACTATGTGTCAACGTCGCAATTTTGCCGTGCATTTGCACATCAATTCCATTCGACCGTATTTGCGGAGCAAATCGGATCGAAATGAAATTTCTTTAGGCCTCAAAAAACTCTAATGTGGCAGGAGTATGTGTATTGGCTTACTTTTTCGAAAAAAGAGGGAAAACATTTTTAATATAAGTGACAGAAGACCTACCTGTCTTAGAAAATCCTCTTTTTTTAGAAATATCTGCATTTGATTTGCGCTCGCGATTTTTTAAAATGATTTTATTGCCACGAGGGTCTTTATTTGTCACTTTATATCACTCAACAACGCGAGAAACAGTGAAAATCTGCTACTTGGCGTCTGCACCCGGGTGGGAAATCTGAACGCGCCTTAGTGCAAATCAAGTGCAGATATTTCTAAAAAAAGAGGATTTTCTAAGACAGGTAGGTCTTCTGTTACTTATATTAAAAACTTATATTAAAAATGTTTTCCCCCTTTTTTCGAAAAAGTAAGCCAATACACATACTGCTGCCCCATTTGAGTTTTTTGAGGCCCAAAGAAATTTCATTTCGATCCAATTTGCTCCGCAAATACGGTCGAATGGAATAAAAAGTGGCAATTTTTCCTCCTAAGTCCATTGTCCTTAAGTGTAAAAAATTCAGTACATAATTAGATAATGTTATCACTTACAGAATGAATTATAAACAACACCCAAGAAAAATGATTATATTAGAATAAATATAAATAATAAAAATAATGAAATCAAACAAACAATTCTTTATTTATTTAAAAAACTGTAAAAATGTTTAACATATATTATTTAAAAAAATAGCTGAATACAATAATACCAGTTTTTATAATCTTTTCTCGAAATTTGTCTTTGGTGCACTCTAAATAAAAAGTATTTGATTCCATCCAGCCCATTCCTACTATTATTCTAAATATAATACTATATTGAAAATCACAGTAATATTTTTAATAATTCTCGATTATATCGATATACCTAAAAAGGTATATGAAAAATTTATTAATTTTCTTAAACACGAGGAACTGCTCACTATTTAAGGCTGTTGGAATTTGGAAATTTCTCATGTAGAAAAACTCAGATTCCAGGGGCGCAGCAATAACGGGGTTAAGACACCCAGACAGTAATTCGAATATACCTATTCTTATTCTTTTTTTTTATATATACGTATTCTTTTTCTTTTTTTTATTGATTTTTAATGTGTAGGTGTGGCTCCCGACACCCACTGTTTTGAGATGCTTGTTGTGCGTCTGTCTAATTCTGTCAACTTTTCATGTGGACTTGAATTTTTCTAGCCAAAGGCAAAAGAAGGAAAGTTTATAGGTTTTAGATAGAAAAAAATAGAAAGAAGAAATGAATAAGGGGCGCTTGATGATAAGTTTGTCGAATACTCACTTTTATAGTCCCAAAATAGCGTGTAATTATTGCTTGTCAGAAACGGCGGACATTTTGACTTTCATGATGGAAGAAACTAAATATTGGCAGCTGCGACAGTGGCACCCTGCGCGGGCAGCAGGTGTTGGCTTCCTGCTAGAGAAATTCTCCCATTGGTCAATTTAATTCGATTTTGAAGCGCCCCTTATTCATTTCTTCTCTCTATTTTTTTATATCTAAAACCTATAAACTTTCCCTCTTTTGCCTTTGGCTGGAAAAATTCAAGTCCACATGATAGCTTCATTTCTTTCCACAGATTTTGACAGTTTATTGACAGTTTTTACTTTCATATTTCATCGCCCTTAAGGGCATGTGTTACTTACCATATGAGCATGTTTTTAAGCCCGGTTTTTTTTCTGCAATTTTTACATTTTCAAAAAAATTTTAGTCAACATCCGTCCGTGTTTACGTTCTTGAAGGATGTTGACTATAATTTTTTTGAAAATGTAAAAATTGTAGAAAAAAAACCGGTTTTAAAAACTTGCTCATATGGTAAGTAACACATGCCCTTAAAGTAATATTAAATCACAGTTTTTTTGAAATGGAAATGGCTGGTTATTCTAAATATAATACTATATTGAAAATCACATTAATATTTTTAATCAGTCTCGATTATATCGATATACTTAAAAAGTTAAATTAATAATATATTAATTTTCTTAAACACGAGGAACTACTCACTATTTGAAGTAATATTAAATCTCAGTTTTTCGAAATGTAATAATACAGTGGCTGGATGTAATAATACAGTCGCTTTGTATTTGTATTTTGAAGATCAAAATAATTTAGTCTTGTTAGTGTAGTAGAAATTGCCAAAAATATGCTTTACGTGACTTTACGGAAGTTTGAAAAGACAAAAACATGAGAAAAAAATAAATTCTCACCGAGAACAAACGTCGGCTATGTTACCCGGTAACTTACCAATATTACCGTTCGTTACCAGGGTAACTTACCCAACTCAAAACTCTAATTCTGCTTATTGTCAGCTGTTTCGCAGCGACGTCATTGACAATTACTACAAAGTATGGTCGGTAAGGCCGGTCAAATACACTTTCGCATGATTATGTATATGACCGGCCTTACCGACCATACTTCGAGTACAGTTTGTAGTAATCGTCAATGAGGTCGCTGCGAAACAGCTGACAGGTCTAGTAACTAGACAAGTAACTAGTACAGCTCTAGTACACGATTTATCAAACTTATTTTTCTACACGATTTTCGTAAGTGCTCGGGTTTTGCAGTGCATAGCGAAATTCGCAAAATTTTTCTGAGTGAGTGAAGCACCCTTGGAATGAAGTTTTGTGCCTTTTTTACTTAGACAGGAACTTGGCAAAATGTAAGTATTGCTCACCCGTACCCCTCTAACTCGCGTCTTGCCACTTGTAAAAATTCCCGTTTTAGCCAAACAAATTTGTTTTTGCAGAAAATAAGCAGATAGCCCCTGTCGTACAATCGAAAAACTGTTGATAAAAAAACGACACTTCGAACACCTTATTTTTGCAGTCTCAAACACCGCGTATTGCTAAGATATGGACAAAATGGCGGATTTGAGTGAGTCTACATTAATTTGTAGTGGTTTAAAAATGCTCCAGCACCGTTAATTCCAATTCACTTTTCTTAATGAAGAACATATTCATTAAAGTATTGTTAAAGTACTGTTAAAGTGTTGTTCAGATAACCTTCAGTTACAATAAATATTTCAAGTTTTTTAGTTTAATAATTGTAATAATGGATAAAAAATTAATTTTAATTTTAGAAGTTTTTGATCAATATGTTTATTTTTTTTTTGCTTATTAGAAATATTGTTTTTGTATGAAATTTTGAAAATTCAAAATCACCTATCCAAGAAAATTAGGAATCTTAAATAAATTCTCCACTCAAATTAGTATATAATTTACAGAGTATAAATGTGGAGACTGACCGCGGTCGGTAATTGCACGGAAAGTAAGTGGTTCCACTTTTCAGGCTACGCGCGCGTAGACGGGAACTTGGTACGCGTACGCGTACTTGTTAATAGTGGCTTGGTAAGCTAGGTCACTGATATACCAACCGAGAATACATGACTGGAATCCATGGCAGAAATCTGCATTACCGACTGAGGGTAACATTATCGTCCGTTAATTGCACGTATGGTAAGTGTTCCAGTAGCCGCTTAATATAAGTTCTACAATGAACATTGCATTTACGAATAATCGAACCAGGCACGGACTGTGATGTGAAACATTTTAGAGATGGTCGGCCATCCACTCTTCAAGAGAAAGAAACACTATAAATTTAAACTTAGAATCATATATATATTTTTTTTTACAATTTTATCAATTTAAGTTAGTGAGTTAATGACTTTCGTAGAAGCTCACTGGTTTCAGCTACTTTATCAATTATGTCGTCACTATCTAAATTTATCAATAGATGTATTTCTATCGCCGTCATTATCATAAAAGAGTTTTCATGACATGTGTAAGGAAACATCGATTTTCAGTGTCTGTTATGAGTCTCGAAAGGAGCCCTTTACAGTACAGGAGCAAAAGTAAAGCAAAAGTAGTACCGAAAGTAAAGTAGTACCGAAAGTAAAATAGGACAGAAAATAAAAATATCTAAATAAATAAACCGCACATAGTCTCTCCCTGCTACACTCCCTCTCTCTATTATCCTATCGTACCCTATCATATTGTATCCTATTTTCTCCTATCTTATCTTATCCTATTCTATTGTATTTTATTCTATCCTATCGTATGCTATCCTACCGTATCATATCCTATCGTATTCTATTGTATCCTATTCTATTGTATCATGTCTTATCGTATCCTATTGTATTCTATTGTATCCTATAATATCCTATCCTATCGTATACTATAGGATTGGATACGATAGAATAAGTCACTATAGGATACAATATGATATAATAGGATAGGATAGAATAAGATACAATAGGATAGGAGTGAGGGAAATGGGGAGAGGAGAGAGAATATTTCCCGCACAAACTTATGGGGCCCCAGTCAGCTTATTTTCCGCCATCCTGGCGGTACTAGCACACTAGTGCAAATTCGCACTATCGTTTCGAAAATCGAATTCGTGTGATGGCGTCACACTAGTCCGATAATTGCCTCCTTTCGCGCCTTGTAAAGTAAATAGCTATTAAATTATCAGAGGACAATATATCATGCTATTTTTAATGATTTTTAGGGTAGAAAATGGCCTTTCACAAGCAACTTGGCTCAATATAGCGTAAGCAGAAATTTGAACGCTAGTCCAATTAATTTGTAGGCATTAGTCAATAGATTATATCGTTGCAAAATTTTATAACAGCAAGTGGCGCAATTTTTGTATGTACGGCGTGTCATACATGGTACAAATCTTTCTTCTTTTTGGTTTTCTATAATTTCTGAAGACATTTCATCGTTATCTACACTTATATTCTCTTCCATGAATATTTGATAATCTTCTAAATCAGTAATTTACAGTTTATCCCAATGCAATGCCAAATTTTGTAATTCAGTACACAAATTTTCACCTGTAGCTGTCTCATCAAATTTCAGTGAGTGTCTATTTAACTCATCTAGTTCACCAGATAAAAGTTTATTATTTTGAATGTCAGGAAAACCTTTTGGACCTAGACACGAGAAATCAGCGTACAATTGTCTATTCGCGAGAAAACGGCGATTCGTGCTTTGAGTAACTGTGTCGAAAATATAATGTTATGAACATTTACCTTGTATGCATGGAGTACATCAGGGATAATTTCATCCTATGCCATCTCATCTGGTATCAGTTTCTTTTTCTTAAGTCTTTTTTCAGGAAATTTTGATTGAACTTCTATATCAAAGTCTTCTTTGTTACACTCTTCATTGGCCCAAAGAACAAAATCATCTGTACCTTTCTGTACTGCATCAAAATCTCTCACTATTTTTTTCAGTTTTGAACAATTTTTTGATACCATATGATAAGCTCTTCATATATATAATCCCGAGGTTTGCAAGTACTTTGAGAGAGGTATAGTAACTTCAAATATTATTAAAAAGGTTTTAGCTGTGATGAATGTTTCGTATTTGCACAATGATTCCAAGTATCATTTTGCTTTCACACGGGCTTCTGGCGTTAATTTTAAATTTTTCTGTATTTCGGTTAAATCTTTCCATGAAATATCCTGTGTTTTATCAACTTTTAAAGAAAACGAGACGGTACGCGCGCTTCCGCGCGCGGGTTGACTTTATTTTTAATTTAAGCTATTTTGTACAATATAAAGATTTAAAATTTCCCGCGTCGGCCTCGATTATCGATATTCGACGCGTCACGAACTGTATTGACCAATAAGGAATCGGGTCCACGCATTTCGGCGTTACACTTTTCGATTATTGATACGTATGATCTTTTTAGAATAGGACATATTAGCTGCATGCTTTTAGTTCCATACTAATATTCCTTGCTATGAGTTGACCGATTGCCTGGATAATCTTATTAATGGTTGATTTAGAGAGAAATGTTAAAAATGATCCTCTGTCTTTACGACCTTTTCAGGAGTCATGAAGTTTTTTACTGTTCTCAATACAATCTTTCAAATGGTCTTTTAAATTAATGTCATTTTCTGAGCAGAACAAGTTCAAAAAACTTTCCATTATCTACAGACATGTCCTCTAGGCTATATGCAGCCTCTAGCTTATCACCTCTATAACTTGGGCCTCGTTTCCGAATAAATTTAACAATGTCTATTATTCGTTGCAAAATTTCTCTCGTTTTCCGTACCTGTGCTCGGTGTAATAGCTATTTACTTGACAATTGTACACAAGTAGGCAAATAGGCATTTTGCTCCTCACTATAAGTCAACCACTTGCGATTACACCCGTCTTTACCATATATAGATTTTTGTAACGCAGGTGTTACGAACCGATAATTATTTAATTTAATGTTAAATAAAAGGAGTTTGTCTCTATTAAATTTATAGTTATGTAGTTTTTGAAAAATTCATTGGGAATGCAGAAAATTACTTTCTGATTCCTAGGTATATGGGACGTAAATTATCTACCCTCATCCAAGGGTTTTATCCTGTTTTTTGGAATTTTTAAAGATAAAGGAAATTTAAATAATTGGAAGAGATTTGAAATATATTAATTTATTTAATTCAAATTTTGATAAGCGTTATTAAGACAAATTTTAATTTATAAAATAAGACTCAATTTCACGTTGAACGATCGAAAACATATTTTTTATTAGAGTAAAGAAAGCATTTCGTATTCGCACGCAATTAATAAAAATCGGAACGATACATTTGTACTCACTTGTGTTATCGGCTTATCCTACCACTCCCATGTCTCGCAATTAATTTGTATTTACGCCGAAAAGATAGTGGTGATTTAATCGGAACAAGTGAGGGTGGGTTTAAACCCAACACTTTTTCCCACTACTTTGCCACGAAAGTACAAATTACCAAATCAAATAAAGATTCCTACTCGTTTTGAGATTCGAGTGTGGATCTTTATTTGTAAATTTGACATTTTTTCCCTGAATAAAAATTCAAGGGTCGTGATTTGAAGGGAGGATCGAGTCATAAGATGATTCTCGCGTTAGCGCTCGCGCTCCCTAGTTAGGAATTTTACACGGTCCGTTTTTTAGGCAAGTACGGGTTGCAACCATAAGGGTTTACGCGATACATGTAAGCACTTTAAATCACGTTAATCACTTCGTCGGATGAAGGATTAGAAGGTTTTACGTCCTTAATCGTTCGGCCCCTGTGCTCCCCACGGTAGGACGTTACAAGCTACCCCTTTCCAAGTTATAGGAAGGATTAATTTATCCATAGCAATACCTTAAGTGACGTGACACACGACCAACCGAACTACCGACCGGACGGGCGAGTTTTTAGAACTAACTAACTTCTGACTGTTACAAGAAGAACGACGAACTAACTAACTTTTTTGTGCGATCAAAGATCTAGAATCCATGCATTTTGTAGATGCATCGCCGACCGATTAGGTGGGAAATTTCGTTCGGTGGAAATTTCTGATTGGTCGGTTGATATGGTGTGCTATAGGGAGAGGATTATGAACTCTTTTGACTTCTTCGGAATTCGCTTCGTTTGCAATAATGCAAGCGCATGGAAGTTCTTTGACTCTTGACGAGCGCGAAACCGAATATTGGTTTCCTCAGAATTACTTGCAATAACTTGGGAATGGAACTCATAGTTGAAAAGATTGACTCGAACTTTGTACCCGGTAAATGCCTTTATATACTGCATTTGTACCCGATATACACCCTTATATGGTGCAGTTTCATAGTTGACTTAAATATAAAAAGTCTGTAAAGTATTGTTGAAACTAAAACGATGTAGAAGAATTATCTTTTTCTGTCGAATCCGATTCAGAGTCGTGATCCACATAAATCCTTCAGAATAACAACCGTCATTTCGAGAAATGTGAAATTGTCCGATACCTTACTGTGGACTCATATAGGTTGTTCCTTTCTTTCGGAATCAATCTGTCTACATTGGTTTTGTTCCTGCTCTATTTTAAATGCTCCTTTGACCTCATATACTAATTTTCTACGAAATACATATGGGTTCTTATCTGGTCCTAACTCAACGCATATAGGTATTTAGCTGGTGCAAAGCTTTAATTGGTATAAAAATTATTTGTTTGGGTCCCAAATCGCAAGATAGCTATAATAATTCATCCTTCCGCATTTTTCTCTTTGAAATTATATTAATACAATAGAAAGCTGATAAAATAAATTCTATTTAATAGACACTCAAAGAAAACTGAGTTGAAAAATAGAATTGGGAAATCGTTTTGAATAAGCGAATACCATTGGAATATTGCAAAATTTTCAATATCAAGAGTTCATTAACTTCTGATTCTATTGCACAGCGAAAAGAATCAATTTCAAATATAAATTCAGCAATCTATCAATCATGGGTTTCTCGCCCTCTATCAAATTACCAACAGAAATTCACATTTCTGCAGCACAATCAAATTGCGTTATTCGAACAAAAGTGCAAGTACCAAAATTCTTTTGGTCTTTCAAATCACCTCATATCTATCAGCCAATCAAAATTTCCTGACTCCTCAGAAATTCCCCACCAAATTAACCGATAGCACACCCATTTTGGGCATTATAAAGTTTAAAAGGAAACTTTTAAATGGTGAAAAAGTTCCACGTCTTTGGCTAGTATATTCTCAAAGTAAAGGATCGGTATATTGTATTCCATGTCTCCTTTTTGGCGGTGAATCATCTTTTGCAGACAAAGAAGGATTTAGCGACTGGAAAAATGCTGTAATGAGAATGTGTAAACACGAAAATTCTGAGAAACATCAAAGTTGCTTAAAATCTTTCAAAGATAGAGCGAGTGCTTTGGGTAGGATTGACAAAACTTTAACAGCTGAATATGATAAAGAAGTAGCCTACTGGCAAAATGTTTTGAAACGAGTCCTCGCTGTAATCAAGCATTTAGCTTCACGTGGATTGCCTTTTAGAGGGCATGACGAAAAGTTTGGTTCTCTTCACAACGGAAATTACTTGAGCTCTTTAGAATTGATAGCCGAATTTGATCCATTTTTAGCCGAACATATTTCTAGATTCGGAAATAAAGGTACCGGTAGTACTAGTTATCTGTCAAAAACGATCTGTGAGGAGTTCATTGAAATCTTAGCTGGTAAAGTATTGGATATAATCATACAGGAAGTAGATTATGCAAAATACTACTCTCTCATTGTCGATTCCACACC
>UCOK01017798.1:0-10333 GCA_900474325.1 Synergus umbraculus
AAAAAGTTTTGTGAAATTTAAAAAGATTTTGAAAGTTGTCAAATTTTAAGGAATTTCATGAAGTTTGTCTAATTTTAAAATAACTTTTAGACATTTTTAAGAATTTTATGAAAGTTTTTGGGGGTTTTAAGGCAGTTCAAGAGATTTTTGTGAGTTTTATAAAAATCTTGTGAAATTTTAAGTGTGGAATTTTATGGGATTTGCAATCATTTTAAGAAATTTCAAGAGATTTTAGAAAAATTTTGTAGAATTTTATTAGGATTTCTAAGCATTTTTTTTAACAAGAATTATATTTCCCTAAAACTTAGAGCTGCCCATAAACATCCTTTACTACTTTAAATTAGTTTCTATTGGAAGCTTATTTGCAAAAATCTAAACTGTAATGTTTTAAATTTTAAAAAAATTGACAGAATTTTTCATAAATCCAAATCTGCAACTTTTAACGTCCCTAGTGAAAGCTTTGGATTGAAATTCACTCTGAATCAATCCGACTCATTCCGAAATTTGTATCGAAACAGTCAATCCGTATTAATCAAAATTAATCCAAACTTTCAACCAAATAAATCCTGTCAGTACAAATGAATCCGAATTTTCTGGAATTATTCGGATCTATTCGGATAGATTGAATTAATTCTGATACATTCGGATTGAAAATCCTTATTGACCGGATTCACTCTGATTGAAAGTTCGAATTCAGTCAGATTTGCCGGATTTATACGGATTAAAAGTTCGTATTAATTCGGATTGATTCGCATTAAAGGTCCGGGTTGCTTTTGAGTGGGTTTCAAATTAATTCGGATTGAAAACTTCTTTTCGATTAGATCGGAATGAAACTATTTCGGATACAAATTCCCAAACGATTCGGATTGATTCGGAATAAATTTCAATCCGAAGCTTTTTGAAGGAAAAATCGAGGGATTTTTAGGATTTTAAAAAGATTTCGTAGAATTTTAAGGGATTTTGATGTTTACTTTAACGTGTTTTGTGAAATTTTGAAGGAATTCCGGCTATTTTAAGAGACTTTTAAGAATTCTAAGGGATTTTATGGGATTCTAAGTGCGTTTTGAAATTTTGAGCAATTTTAAGAGGTTTTTAAGAATTTTTAAAGATTTCAACGAACTTAAACGATTTTTAAGGTTTTCGTGAAATTTTAAGGAATTTCAAAAGGTTTGCAAGAGTTTTATGGAATTTTAAGGAATTTTAAATTTAACCTGGAATTCTAAAGAAATTTAAGATATTTTAAAAGACTTCTAAGAATTGCGAAGGATTTCGTGGAATTTTATTGAGATTTCTAATAATTTTTCTTATCTTTAAAAGATTTTGGGAAAATTTTAAAGGATTTCATGGAATTTGATAAAAGGTTTTTAATAATTTTAACGGAGTTTATTTAAAAATATAAAGGGAATTTTCGGATTAATTCTGATTCATTCGTATTGAAAATCCTTATATTGAGGATTCATTCTTATTGAAAGTTCGAGTTCATCCAGATTTACTTGATTTATTCGGATTAATACTGATTAATTCGAATTGTCGGATTCATTCGGATTCATCCATATTAAACGTTCGGATTACTTTTGAATGGGTTTCAGATTAATTCGTATTGAAATCTTCCTTCAGATTAGATCGAAATGAAAATATTTTGTTCTGATAGAGATTCCCAAACGATTCGAATTGATTCGGAATGAATTTCAATCCGAAGCTTATAGGCGTCTCCCCTGTCATTTTTTTCAGGTAAAATCGAGGAAATCGGACTAAAACTAGAACACTAAAAGCGCAAATCACGTAATCTGTCTTCTTTCGTCACATCGAGCAATACGTCTCATGTGATAATCGATACCCGATTCGAATCGACAGTAGCGCTCGTCTCGCGCTGGAAAAGGTGTGCGCGCAATAAATTATTCATTGAATCAAATTGAATTTGTCAATCCGGTAGTACGCACCAGGAAAATTAATGGTTTCCTAGGAGGGGAAGGTAAAAAAAAAAAGTCAACCGACGTACTCAACTCAAATATATAAGACAGTGACCGTCCGGTGCGGCGTCTCAGAACCGTCGCCCAGTAATTGCGATTTATTTCACTTAATCGCGCTTAAACGGCAACCAATTTATGCCGTTCGAGTTAATTTACGCAATTATATAATTACTGGAGAACCCGTAAACGTCACTGCCTAATCGGGCACGAAACGAGCTTCATTCGTAATGGCAGCACTTAAATTTAAAGAAGGCTTCTGGATTTTGTGCTTATTTCCTTCCAACGACCTCCTTTCCCATCATCTCGTCAACTTCCATCGTTAAAGAAAAATAATGACCCTTTTTCTTCAATTCCAATTTGTTTCATTAATTTAATTATTTTCAGTAAGCTTTTTAATCGGGGAATCTCGAAAGTAAGTCATATGCATTCTACTTTTTTACGTTGAAGCCATTTTTGGTGCAGAGAATTTTTTTCACTTTGTAATTCATTCTCAAGGAATTCCTAAACTTTTAAATTCTTGAACCGTTAAAATTGACACATTCAAAATTCGGTTTATAGTTATATAACTACCCTGGCGGAAGGTTCGGATTGAAATTCATTCCGAACCAATCCGAAAACTTCCGAATCATTTCGGAATTTCTGTCCGAACCAAACAGTTTCATTCCGATCTAATCAGAAGGATGTTTTCAAACCTTTTTAATTCTTTTTAATCTATGTCTCAAATCCAAATTCAATCCGAATGAATCCAAGCCTCATCAAAAAAGATTTTTTAATCCTTTTTAATCCTTTCCAATCCGTCAGTCTCTACAAAGTTAAATCCGAATGAATCCTACTTTAAACCGAATGAATCCGATTCAATCCGATATCAAACCGAATGAATCCGATTCTAATCCGAACAAAGTTTCAATCCGATTTCCAATCCGAATGAATCCGAGAAAATTTCGGCATACTTTCAATTGTTTTCAATCCGTAACAAACAAAAATTTCAGTCCGAATTAATCCGATACCCTGGCGGAAGGTTCGGATAGAAAAAAATGTATCCTTTTGAATCAATTTCATTCCGAAATTTTTATCCGAAGCAAACAGTTTCATTCCGATCTAATCCGAAGTCCGATCAAAGATTCCTATCCGATTCAATCCGAAATAAAAAAAACAATTCTAGTCCGACCTAATCCGAGGTCTATCCTCGATTTCTATCCGACTGAATCCGAGGTTAAAGGAAGAAATTTAATCCGAATGAAACCGATCTAATCCGAAGTCAAAGAAAGGATTTCAATCCGAATGAATCAGATCTAATCCGAGGTTTAAGGAAGGATTTCAATCCGAATGAATCCGATCTAATCCGAGATCGAAGCAAAGATTCCAATCTAAAGAGAAGGATGCTGTTCAGTGACTTATTTGCACTTACATTTTTTTAAATATAAATTTTAGTTTTAAGTGATCAGTCACAACTTTTTCGGATTCATTCGGATTGAAAAGGATAAAAAATAAGTTCGGATTGGTTTCGGATTCATTTGGATTAAAGCTACGGATTAGGAAGGATTGAAAGTAGTTCGGATTGATTTCGGATTAATTCGGATTGAAGGCACGGATTGAAAAGGATTGAGCGGCAACTTCAGTTCAGAACTATGTATAGAAAAGAATTAAAATAACGGATAACGGATTGAAAAGTGTGTACGGATTGAATACCCTGGCGGAAGGTTCGGATTGAAATTCATTCCGAACCAATCCAAAAATTTCCGAATCATTCCGGAATTTGTGTTCGAACCAAACAGTGTCATTACGATCTAATCCGAAGGATATTTTCAAACCTTTTTAATCCTTTTTAATCTGTGTCTCAACTCCAAATTCAATCCGAATGAATCCGAAGCTTACCTTTTAATCATTTTTAATCTGTGGCCCCTAATCCGAATGAATCCGAAATCTATCCGAACACACTTTTCAATCCGTCCGTCTAATCCGATTGAATCCGAAACTAAACCGATCTCACATTTCAATTCAAACGATCAACCCGAATGAATCCGAGCCTCATCAAAAAAGATTTTTTAATCCTTTTTAATCCTTTCCAATCCGTCAGTCTCTACAAAGTTAAATCCGAATGAATCCTACTTTAAACCGAATGAATCCAATTCTAATCCGAACAAAGTTTCAATCCGATTTCCAATCCGAATTGTTGACTCGCCTTGATGGCTTAATTGCACAGAAATATGTTTGGATAATCGAGTTAAGAACACGAGCACACTTTTTGGTAAACCAGTCTATTTCGCCATATTGAAAAGAAGAGAACATATATAGTATAGTTTTGAGTCGGTAAAGTAGATACATGAAATGCAAAGACTCTATGAGCAATACATAAAATTAAATTTAAACTGTGGAACGTAACATACTCCCCCGCGCTGTAAAGCATTTCCTTTGAATTGAATAGTATTAATTTGAGTAATATTTGGCATAACTATTGAATAAGTTATAAGCGTTTAAAAAGAGACTGATCTAATACATTTGGTAAATGAAATAAAGTGAAAGAAGATTCAACATCGAATTCCTAAAGAAAATTCTTTCTAAAAATCTAAGTTAACAAATTAGTTGCTGATAGGAAGAGGACATAATTTTACGAATGATCGGCGAACAATGCCTTTAGAAGTTTTAACGGATGCAATTCGGGCAATTCCATCTTTGCCAGGGTGGACTTCAAGTATCCTTCCTAGTTTCCAGGTTGATGGAGGCGTGTTGTCATCCTTCAAGAGAACAAGAGCATTTTTATTAAGTTCGGGAAAAGGCTCTTGCCATTTGGTTCTTTTCTGAAGTTCTGAAATATATTCCTTGCTCCAACGTTTCCACAGGTGTTGCTGCAATTGTTGAATTCGTTGCCAGTTTGATAGTCTTCCTTGACTAAGGTGTGACAGATCTGGATCAGCTAAGGAACAAAACGTTCGTCCAATTAGAAAGTGGGCTGGAGTAAGAGGATTTAAATCATTTGGATCACTTGATAAGGGAGTTAAAGGTCGAGAATTGAGTATAGCTTCAATCTGAGTAAGTAAGGTAGCAAATTCTTCAAATGTCAAAATCGCGTCTCCAGCTACTCGTTTTAAATGATATTTCACTGACTTCACTCCGGCCTCCCAAATACCTCCGAAATGGGGTGTATAAGCCGGAATGAAGTGCCATTGAATTCCGGTATTAGCAATTGATTCCTTTAGATGGTCGCATTCCTGAATTAAAAAATCTCCCAAACGTTTCAACTCATTACTCGCGCCGACAAAGTTAGTGCCATTATCTGAATATATGTTTGCCGGTTTTCCACGACGCGATACGAAGCGCCGCAAAGCAGCCAGGAAAGCATCAGTCGTAGCGTCTGAGACTAATTCCAAATGCAAGGCTTTAGTTGTGAAACAGACGAAAAGGCAGATATAGGCTTTAGTTACCTTACAACCTCGTCCTTTTCTGTCCTTTATTGAAAATGGACCGGCATAATCGACTCCTGTATTGTAAAAAGGAGGTGATTCAGAGACGCGAGTTGATGGAAGATCGCCCATCATTGGAGTGAACGGTTTTGGTTGCATTTTGGAGCACCTTATGCAATCATGAACTGTTTTTCTAGCTAAATTGCGCCCCCCAATTGGCCAAAACGTTTCTCTAATATTTGATAATAATAGCTGGGGTTGCGCGTGATATAGTTTAACGTGTTCATGTCGAAAAAGCAATTTGGTAAAGGTATGATTCGAGTGAATAAGTATCGGGTACTTCTTGTCTTCTTTGAAATGCGAATTTGATAACCTACCACCCACTCTCAACATCCCGCTTTCGTCCAAAAAAGGAGCTAAGGCTTTTAATGCCCTTTTTCTAACGATTGTTTTCTTGTTTTTTAATGCATCTATTATTGTTTGAAAGGAAACTCTTTGAGCCAGTTTAGCCAGATCAAGCAATGACTCTCGTAACTCTTTAGTGTTGAGAGGTCCAGTTGTTTTGTTTTCTTTCAGTTTGCAATTTTTTATGAACCTTTTGCAGTATGCGATCACTCTAATTAGGGAAGAAAAACTGTTGAATCTTTGAATTATTGAATCGTCTATGGGAACATCTTGCTTGCTTTCTTTTGTAATTTTGAACGTATTTGTTATGTTAGACGATTCTGAAATTTGAGATTCTAAAATTGGCCATTCAATCCTATTCTGGTACAAAAACTGCGGTCCTGACCACCAGATATCTGAGCTGGATATTTGATTAGGGTTTAAACCTCGAGATAAAAGATCAGCTGGGTTTTGTTTTGTTGGTACGTGTCGCCAAAGCTCTATATTTGTCAATTTTCGAATTTGTGAGACTCGATTTGAGACAAAAACATCTCCCATCTTTTCTGGTTGTTTTTTGATCCAGTCCAGAACGATAGATGAGTCAGTCCAATAAGCACCACCATCGATAGGTATGTCGAGTGCGAATTCTGCTTTGTCAAATAATTTAGCGAGACAGACAGCTCCGCAGAGCTCTAGTTTGGGAATAGTTTGAGTTTTTAACGGAGAGACTTTTGATTTAGCACAAAGTAGTTTAATTACTACGTTACCCAATTTATCCTGTGATCTGACGTAAACGCATCCCCCGTATGCTTCTTTAGAGGCATCAGAAAACCCATGAAGCTCAATATTGATAGCGTTAGAAATAATTGCATGCCGAGGAATGGAAAGATCGTTTAGTGCTGGAAGTTGTTTTTTGTAATTGAACCATTGGTTATGCAAATCGTAGGGTAGAGTCTCATCCCATGCAAGCTTCTCTCGCCATAGTTTCTGTAATAACATTTTTACAGTTATAGTGCAAGGGCTTAGTAGACCTAGGGGATCGAAAATTTGAGATATTTCTGCGAGAATTTGTCGCTTTGTTACCCTGGTATTTTGTGAAATATTCGCTGAATATTTTAGAGTGTCAAGATTGATTTGCCAGAATAGTCCCAGCGTTTTGATTTGCTTATCAGAAGAAAGATTCATTAGCTTAGGAGCCTCCTGAGGATCTACCATATCTTTGATTATTTTAGGGTTGTTGGACACCCATTTTCGGAGGTTAAAGCAGCCAGTGGCTAAAACATCCCTTAATCGTTTTGCGATATAAGCAGCTTCCTCAATACTATCTGCTCCTGTGAGCAGATCGTCTACGTAAAAATCTTGGCGAATGATTTTGGCAATTTTGGGGTCGGTTTTTTCACATTCTGAAGCGAGTTCATTTACACATCTAATTGCCAAGAAAGAGGCTGCTGCTGTGCCATACGTAATTGTCGTTAATTCATAGGTGTCAATGGGTTTTTTGAGATCGAACCGCCAGAGAATTCTTTGTAATGAATGTTGTTCAGGTGCGATTTGAATTTGGCGGTACATCTTTTCAATATCTCCGCCGATGACAAATTTGTGTTTACGAAATCTAACGATAATAGAAAAGATGTCGCTTTGTATGTTAGGACCTACCATTTGTAAATCATTGAAGGATACACCTGAACTACTTTCTGCTGACCCATTGAAGACTACTCTGAGTTTTGTGGACGCGCTTTCTGGACGAACAATACAATGATGCGGAAAATAGTAAGAGGGAATCGGTTCGTATTCATTGTCTACCTTTTTCATGTGTTTCAGATCAATGTATTCGCGAATGAATTTGGAGTAGTCTTCTCGCAATTCGGTCTGTTTAGCTAATCTAGATTCTAAACTTAACAATCGACGTTTTGCCACTTCTTTTGAATCACCCAAACATTGAGGATTCCTCTTGAGTGGAATTGTAACGATAAATCTTCCCTCATCATTGCGCTTAAAAGTTTTAACAAAGAATTCTTCGCAATATCCTTCATCTACCGATATAGGTTTCTTTTCTAAGTTACATTCTTCTAGTTCCCAAAATTGACGAAGCTGACTTTCAATGTTTATTTTGCTGATTGCATTACAGCTTACTAATTTAGATGGTGGATCAGGCATTGGACCTGCTAGCATCCAACCTAATCGCGTTTTTTGGAGAATGAGACCTTCGCTATTGAGCTTGATTTGACCAACACAGATTAATGACCAAAAAACAGCATTGCCTAGAAAAATATCAATTGTACCCGGTTTATCAAATTGAGGATCTGCAAGATTAATGTGAAGAGGAACCTTTAACGATTTTGCATTGAAATGAAGTTTAGGCACTTCTGATCGAATTTTTGATACTACTAGACATGAAACTCGAATTTTGTAAGGACTAGTTTGCGACTGAATTTCGATTTCACATTTGTGTTTTATAGCCAAAGGGATTTCGCTAATTGACCCTATGCTAACATCAACCGGTGTTTTTTTGAGCTTAAGTGCTTCGCAAAGATCATTAGTAATTAAATTGCATTGGGAACCTGAATCTAGTAAAAGACGAGCGGAAAAGTGCTCATTATTGCTATTTTTAACAAGAACTGAAGCTGTTGAGAGAACTCCATCATCAGCGTTCGAGGTGATTGTGGTAGTGGAGCATATCAGCTTTTCTTTAGGTTCAGTAGCGGTGGTTGAATCAGATTTAGTATTTTTCTCAAAGTGAAGTAAGGTATTGTGCCTACCTTTGCATTGTTTGCAACAAATTGACCTGCATTCCTTTTGAAAATGTCCAGGTCTTAGACAATTTAGGCAAATTTTGCAATTTCTAGCCTTTTCAGCTCTTTCTTGTGTAGTTAAAGATAGGAAAGTAGGGCAATTTTGTATATGATGCTCCTCTTTGCAAAGAGCGCAACTGATCTTTTGAGCTAAAAAAGATTTTTTAGTTTGAGAATGACCTTTGTTTTCAAATTTTGATTTTGAATCTTTGTTAATTTTTAAATTGTTTATTTCGAGAGTTTCCAATAAGTTCGCGCGCGCTCTTAGAAAGGTTTTAAAATCTTCTAGGCTTGGAATTTCGTTACCCGTTCTTTCTTTTTCCCATGCTCTGGCCGTGTTAATATCTAATTTAGAAGCGAGTAAATAAATTAAGAGTGAATCCCAATTATTCGTTGATTGACCTAGAGTTGCTAAGGCTTTGATGTGTTTATTTAAATTGTCTAACATCATTCTAATTTGCGCTGAGGATTCATTTGTTATTTGCTCAGTATTAAAAATTGTTTTTATATGATTTTGAATTAGCAGTCTTTTGTTATTATAGCGACTGCATAAGGCGTCCCAGGCCACCTCATAATTTATTGCCGAAAACTCCAATGAATTGATTACTTGAGATGCACTTTCCTTTAGTGCCGCGTTTAAATAATGGAATTTTTCGATTTGAGTTATGTCTTGGTTATTGTGAATTAGCGATTCGAACGTGTCTCTAAAGCCTAGCCATTCTGACAATTCGCCGCTAAACTTTGGTAGCTCAATTTGTGGTAATTGTAAACCCGAAGCTTTTATTATTAAAGGTTGATTGTTAGGAATTAAACCTGCTTGTAGAGGGACTTGCTGTCCTGCCTGATTAGTGGCTACTTCTTGATTAAATTGCGCGTTTAAGAATGAACTATCTTTTGGAATTCCCTGTGACAATAATGCTTTAGTTTCTGCTATTGCGCGGAAGAAAGTGCTTTCGATTTCAGCTCTATACTCTATGGTTTCCTTAGGATCATCGGTTAACTCGTCAATTTTGTCTTGCAATTTTTCATAAGAATCAAAGTTTGCTTTAATTTTGTCTAATCGCTCGTTTATTTCAAATTTAATTACGTCCGGTAATTCGACACTTTCATCGGGAAATTCGCTTTTAAGTTTGATTATATAGTTTCTAAAAATCGTGATTCTACTTTTGCAATATCCACGTTTTTTCCCTAAATCGATTGGTTCCGACATTTTGAACGAATAATTTAACTTTAATAATAATTACGCAAATAAAAACAACACTCGTTAGGAATGATTTTATTGGATGGGGGATAATAAAGGAAGCCCACTTATCTTAGTTGGAGAACGTAGCTGTCTTTGTGATCCGCGTATAGACGATGACTCGATGTGCGACTTCAACTTGATGAGGTTATGCTTTGGTGTCCGAAATTTGCTCCTAATTCCTTACAGCTTGTAAATAATTGGCGTTGATACTCGTGACGATTGCTTGATTGTAGGTCTCACATCCAGAATACGATTGGCTGGGCTGTTCTTGATCGGCTCGTTCTTCAATTATTATTTTTTTGACAGCTCGCCACGAAGTGATGATCAAGAAGGTTAAGCAGCTGCTCTCGAAGTTCCTTGATGGAAGCGCTATCGATATCTCGAAGCTCGACTGGCGTTGCGACTCGTGTCTTTGTTAAATGTGTGTGCGTGCACTCACCAACACATGAACGCACCACACTTGATTTTGCGATTGATGTGAATCTTGGCGATTCAACCTCTTGCACATAATTTATTGTTCACAATGGATTGTAACCTTTGTTA
>UCOK01017803.1:0-14251 GCA_900474325.1 Synergus umbraculus
TAGTACACTCTACTAAACAAGCACAGACATACGTGCATGAATACATGAACCCATTTTTTTTTATCATTCAGGAAGCTGAATAACGTCTAATTGTGATTTTCTGGTCCGAACTTGGAAAATAATTTTACAACAGACAAGTATATCAAATTCGAGCCACCTATGGTGTATCAAATTAGAGCCACCCGGTACAAAATTTTCATGTTTAAAAACCATAACCTCTAAATAGAAGCATCTCCATATCTACCGAGCAATACTATTCTACGAACCCTACTTTAATACTACATACAACATTTATTGAAAAAACTCCATCAACAAGATAATAAATGGACATTTAAGACTTACCTGGAATGAACTCAAGATATACGATTTTTTATTATTCTATCTCACACTTTTTGTGAAGCGAATGAAACCGTCAAACTGTCACTATTTTCCACTAATCTGAAGTGCGTTCAGATCCCACTATTACCAACCTAGTACCTGTTTTAGTTTTCCAGAAATCCAGGTGTGTCAAATTCGAGCCCTATATCAAATTCGAGCCATCTCCTCTATAATTTTCATTTTTATATGTATAATTTTCACTTGATATATCACTCACGTCTAACTCAACTGAATTTAGAAGGAAATATGCAGCGATCACCTTCCGAACTTTCACTCATGATAACAAACCCTACAGAGCTGAAATAAAGTACACACCCGAGAACAATGTAAAATTAACAAAAGCTTTTTTCACTTATACATACACACCAGCATCAGAGTTAGCGAAAAAGAATGTTGCCTTACCAAATTCTCCAATTAAAGAGGTTTTAAGACCATCAACTTCAAAATCATTTGGTGAGTATAGGCAACATCGTAGTGTCTGCATCGAAAACGTTCAAGAGTCTTCCTGGTAAAAATACGGTGAAACTCTTCTCCACTTCTGCTACGATCCTGGCATCATATTTCGTCTGGACTCTGCAGATGTTCGTCACATCATGTGTCTGATTCAGAGTCAACTTAGACATCGGCTTCGTGGGCAGGAATCTCTCCAGACGGCCAACCAAAATTAGCTGTGTTAGGTCCATTTTACTCTTCTGGAAGACGGTTCTGTTGAAGTGTTGAAGATGCTATTGATGCTTCCGCAGGCTTCGAAGATACTGGAATGAAGAAATTGCTCCAGAGACATGCTTTTAAAGGTAAATTCCCCACCAACTCGACCTCAAGTTCCTCCCACCAAAACCCAAAATTTTGCGCATGCGTAAAGAAAATGAAGGTAGCGCTCCCTAAAAAAGCGACTTGGAACTAATTTACAAATTAAAATCGAATGTAATTTTAATAAGGGGTTAGTACCAAAGAACATTTTTGAAAAATTTATTTTCTAAAAAGTGCAAATTCTTATAATGAACATATGTAAAATTGTTGGGTTAATCGATATTTTGGTCATAAATATCGAGAACAGATCGAGAAACGCAAAACAACGTAAGCATCTAAAACGCGCCGAATGTGTATTTGACACGCGTTTGAAGGAAATGACCTTGAAAATTGAACTCAAGGTCAAAATTGATGGTACAGTTACATTGACCTCTCGATCCTGGTAAACTTTTATCTAAACCATTTTTTCCTAAATAAAGTATTTTAGAAGATAATTATAGATTAAAACGGATCACCCTGTATTTTAGATCAAAAACTAAATGCGTTTTTCTCAAAACAACGTTTATCGACCTAGCGTGCATGATTCAGAAAAAACTATTGGACCGTTCGGGCTGAAATTTGGATATGTTATTCTACACATATGTCGTTATAGCATGAACCAAAATCATAATTATAAGATTAATATTTAACCCTTTTTTAAAAAAATTTACGGTTAAAAAAAGGTGAAAAATCTTCTAGTCGACCATTTTATAATTATTTTTTTTCGGATTTCAATTATTTTGGTTCATGCGATAGAGACATATGTGTAGAATAACATATCCAAATTTCAGCCCGATCGGTCCAATAGTTTTGTAATAGTTTTGTAATAGTGTTTTATATCTATAATCATGTGTGAAAAGTTAGGATCTGTAATATAAATTTTCATTTGAGAAAAAAATTCTTTAAAAAGAAGGTGAAAACTTTGGTACTAACCCCTTAATAGGATAGGTATTTTACATATAAAATGCTCATATTTATTCAGTTAAAATAACATTTGTTCATAAAAGCTTAAACTAATTTTTACAAAATACAGTCTAAATTATTATAAACTTCTTTTAAAGTATCATTAGTATTTACTTCATTACTATTTGGATAAGGCTTATACAATATACATAGTATTTAGAATCCAAGTTTTGAGGGCCATCACATTTTGTATTGCACAATGGATCGTATGAAAAGTGTGATGAATACATGAATTTGCAGATCCCTCGTTCATTTTCTTCAATGAAGGGCAGTGAAAGTCATCCAAATCATGGATATTGATTAGAAAATTTTCAAGATATTTTTTCTTTTGTAGACCTTTAACATAAATTGAGAGATGTTCAAAACATCGATTTTAATTTTTTTATTTAGATAAATTGTTTGTACTTTTAAGAATATTTTAAGCGTTCAATCATTTCAAAATTCAAACTATTTCCGAAGTTACAACAATTAGAAGTGAGCGCGTCACTGAAACTCAGGTTCTGTTCGGACCCACAGTGGACCCATATTGGATCCGCCATTTTTTTTTTTGAAATTTTTGACACCTGTTGTTTCATCAGTGACCCCAAAAACCAGTGAATAGCAGAATTTTGCCCATTTTATCAACATTTTATAGTTCTAGCCAGCTTTTCGCGATTTGGTCTCATTCGCGCCGTACTGTTTTTTCTTTCGCATTTTTCTCGAAACTACTTTTTTCAAACTGGTGCACATGATATCTCAAGATCTATTCAACCGATTTTGTTAAAATTTTAAACACATGTTCTTTATACTATTATCTATCGTGTGACGTAGGATTTTTTTGATTGAGTGCCTTGTTTAAGAATTTTTTTAAACTCAAAATTTCTTTAAAATTTAGAAATTTTTTTTTAAACAGCTGCCATTTCTACAAAAATTTTTTTTTATTTTTTTCCCTACATCACACGATAGCGATTACCTTTCTAAATAAACAAAAAAAAATTTTTTTTTCTGAGACAATCCCTGCTCGAGTTACTAAGTACACCATCAACAAGGATTTTCAAAAAAGGGTTCTACTCATTGGCTCATATCTCCGCCATTTAAAAATTTTTTAAATTTGTCATTGATTCAAATTATACATAAAAGTACTATGTATATATGTATAATAACAATTATTTTAAATAATTTATGACTGCGTCAAAAAAATGCTTATTGTTATACCTATTTTCCCACGCGTCAGGATGGTGTAACCCCTTAAGTATGTTTCTGACTTTTTCGTAGGGTATATCTCCAGCATTCCAGTCAATTCCATGATAATTTCGCATAAGCCATCGATTTACACTCTTGTATCTTTCTGGTAGTGAATTCCAGCTGCATGGTGAGTCAAAGAGGAAGACTAGTGGTTGAGTATCTTTCTCGAGAGGTAGTATGGCCTATTCCTTGAAGAAAAAGTCGTTGTAGGGTCGCTTGAAGCCTTGTATGTCTACGATGAACTCCATATCGCCTGAAAATGATTTTTCTGGCTCGATTCAGCCTTGATATACCTTCAAAATCATTCAATATTACCCCCACCATCTCATATTAGTGTAACGTTAAGGTTAGATTATTTGAATCTGTGTTACGGCAGATAATTAAATACACAATATTTCTCAACTGGTACTTTATTACAAATATCAAATGTGCCTTGCACGCACAATCAAATACGCGTCTTGCCTAAGCCACGAACTGTCACCAAGTGTCAGTGCAAATCTGACATCTTGACTTCTTAGAGGTGGGGATAACAGGTGATCCGTTGAAGAACATAAAGTATGAAAGTTATAGAATGTTAGGCATAATACATTTTAAGACGCGAGTATACAAAACGCAAGAGAGGAAACTCGATGGTAAAAACGAACTACGTTGGATCCCTACAGTACTCCCCCCTGAGTTGAAACATTATTTGAAACGGAGTGGAGTATGTTGTTACAACGATTCATAAAAAGGAAATGTACAATAGTTAGTTAAAGCGAGAGGAAAAAAAAATTTTTTGGTTGAATTAGAGAAATAAATGTTTAACAATTGGTAAATCTTCTCGGGCTAAGTCGAAGTTCTGTACAAAATTTACACTATTTACATAATTATATAGTCCAAGCAGATTACCATAACAAGAGTAGATAAATCTAAATAAATTAATTGTACATTTAAGGCTGTTGGGATCATTCAGTTTTGTATACTTAGAGTACCTTAGTCGTCAATATAAATAAGGAAAAAACTATTTTAGCTAAAGAGTGGCTATAAGACTAATATCTACTTAATAAAGCGATCGCCGCGGAACTTAATTAATAAACGATACATTGCAATGCGCGCTTAAATCTAGTAAAAAGAAGGACGAATTGCCCCTCGATAAACGCAGGTACCTGAAATACTATACTAGGCCTAGTGGTTATTATCATTTGAAATGGTTCCATATTTTTAGAAAATTAGCAAAGAAATAACATTACATGTAATTGAGATATAAGAAATAATGCATTATATAATTGAGAATAGCGAGGAAAACATATCCTCTGAACAGGACTTGTTTATTTGTGATCCGCTGGAAGTGATCGCTGTAACAGAGCTAAAAATAATTGAGATTCGAATTAGCTGCCCTGATCCGTGGTTATAGTTTCGGGTGTACCGTAGCGTGACACCCATTGATCTACGAAGGCACGACAAACTGTAAGCGTCTCAATGTTTCGTAGAGGTACGACCTCGGGCCATCTAGAGAAACGGTCTATCATAGTAAGGCAGTACTTAAAACCGTTACTGTCGGGTAAGGGTCCGACAATGTCTATATGGACGTCTGAAAAACGAGCGTCAGGGGCAACAATCTGACTCGGAACAGATATGTTGTGACGCGAAGTTTTGGACTGCTGACAATCCAGGCAGTTCTTGCACCAAAGAGTGATGTTGCGATGCATAGCGGGCCATACGTAGCGTTGACGGATAAGCCTGTCAGTTGCCCTAGCTCCTGGATGAGCGGGATTATGGAATGTGTCGAAGACACGTCTACGTAGAGAAAGTGGAATGTACGGCCGAAATGAAGAACCGGTAAGATCGCAAACGACGGAGGTACAGTCCGGTCCCCATTGAAGCTTTTTTAAGTTTAAAGAGCAACCTGCGTCAGTAAGCAGTTGCTTGAATTCATCATCTGATGACTGAGCTTGAGCAAGTTCAATCAAGCTGATATCAGTTGGGACTGAGATTGATTCCACCCTTGACAGTGAATCGGCGACCACATTCTCAACGCCAGGGAGATGAATGATCGATGTGGTAAATTGTGATATAAAGGCAATTTGCATTTGCTGACTTTGCGAAATCTTCTCAACACGCTGAGTAAAGGCGTATATTATCGGTTTATGATCGGTGAGTATTGTGAAGATTCGACCTTCGAGGAAATACCTGAAGTGACGAATAGCTTCATAGTTAGTCGTTAATTCGCGATCATAAGCGCTATAAACCGGAGTAAATTTTTGCGAAAAGAAAGCCAAGGGTTTCCAAACATTGGAGTCGAGCTGTTCGAGAGAAGCTCCCATGCCAATGTTTGAGGCATCAGTAACGAGACGAGTCTCAGCATCGTGAGATGGATGAACTAAAAGGGTCGCGTTAGCCAGGGGTTCCAGGGAATTTCGCGTCTATCATTTTTCTTTGACTCACAAATATAACTGTGTAAGGGAGCTTGAGCTTCAGCGGTGTGTGGTAAGCACCGACTATAAAAATTTATCATGCCTAGAAAACGGCGAAGTTCACAAATAGTTTTAGGCTTAGGAAATTCGAGAATCGCTCGAAGCTCTTCTTTAGTGGGTGCGCACCCTTGTGAATTTATTGTATAGCCTAAAAACTCTAATTCGGAGGCTCCAAACTGACATTTATTTATGTTAATTCGTAAAGAGAATTCCCTGAGACGGTTAAAAACGGTAGAAAGATGTTTTTCTTGCTCCACCGGATCGGAAGATGCAATGAGAATATCATCTATGTAGCAAAACACGAAGTCGAGGTCGCCGAGAGCTCGATTGATGTATATTTGGAAAGTTTGACCGGCGTTTCGAAGAACGAATGTCATGATATTATATTCAAAAAGACCGAAGGGTGTTATTACGGCGGTTTTCGGAACGTCGGCCGGAGCGATAGGAATTTGATGGAATGCCATGTGAAGATCGATCTTTGAGAAGATGTTTTTGCCCTTGAGATTTGCTGTGAAATCATTTAAGTGAGGTACTGGGTATCCATCAGGTACAGTGATTTGGTTGAGGCGTCGGAAATCGCCACATACGCGCCATTCTCCACATTTTTTCTTGGTCATATGTTTGGGAGTAGCCCAAGGGCTGCTCGATGGCTTGCAAATACCATCAGCAACCATCTGCTGGAAGATAGCTTTGGCAGCAGATAATTTATCTGGAGCTAGGCGGCGGGCACGTTCGGAGACAGGGGGACCCGTGGTTAAAATGTGGTGTTGGACATCGTTCCCGACGATCTTAGATTGACTAGAAGAAGTAATTTCCGAAAATTTAGATAATAATTTTGTGAAGGGATCCTTGTATTGAAGGATACTGATCGAATCCGTAGAAGTGGATTTGATAAAACGCATGAAATCGATGAGTGGAGTTGGAAGTTGGTTATAAGACGGCAGCCACAGTTTGAAAAAAGTAATGCTTCTGGAAATTTCGATGACAGTTGGTCAGCTGAGCGTGGGCGTCGAAAAATGAAAATAATATTCCTTGTTCTCAAGAAAAATCCTCAACTTCCTTCGATTTCCCTCGTAAGATTGGTTTGGCGATGAAAGTGTAGATAAAATCTTTCAAAACAGGTGGTCCAGAATCCGATGAAGAATTTGGTGAAGGGCTGATATGCCAGAAATTAAAAGGAACGTGACCGGCAAGACGCGGGGTGGCAAAACCGTTAAAAATGGTGAACTCTTTCGAGAATTTTTTCACACCTCGGTACGCAGTTGGATTTGATGAAATTTGTGAGAATTATTCACTTGTCGGGGTCACCAATGTAACGTTAAGGTTAGGTTATTTGAATCTGTGTTACGGCAGATAATTAAATACACAATATTTCTCAACTGGTACTTTATTACAAAGATCAAATGTGCCTTGCACGCACAATCAAATACACGTCTTGCCTAAGCCACGAACTGTCACCAAGTGTCAGTGCAAATATGACATCTTGACTTTCTATAGGTGAGGATAACAGGTGATCCGTTGAAGAACATAAAGTATGAAAGTTATAGAATGTTAGGCATAATACATTTTAAGACGCGGAGTATACAAAACGTAAGAGAGGAAACTCGATGGTAAAAACGAACTACGTTGGATCCCTACATTGGTTTATTTACAGCGCCACTAATGGGCATGTATTGAACTATTCGATCATGAATAATTAGACAATAGGCTGCAGTAGAGGCGGGGAAATTATTACTTGATCCAATTTCTAGTCTTACATCAACTGAAGTTTGTTTTAATATCTCATTTTGTTTTGAGCAATCAATTACAATGAGTGGAGCATGGTCTTAGAATGTATTCTTCCTTAATAGAGGTTTAGACTCTTTCCCATAATAAGAATTTTGGAAATTTGCATACATTTCATACAATAATGCAAACTGATTTTGATCAAAGTTTAAATTTAAATTACCATACGGGTAATATTGAGAATTTAAAAAGAGTTTATCGTTTGTAATGTTACAGTGCTCAAAGAAATTGGCATATCTCTTGTGCTGATCTTTTCGATTTGTTTGGAATACCTATATGACATATCGTAGTTTTTCTAATTGCGTTGAAGTTTTCACTTGCCACACATGTTTCTGAGTTGCAGGAATTAATGGATATTCATACATATCCCATGATCGAAAACTCATTGATATGAGAGGATTTTTTCAATAAATTTCAGCAGTTGTATCTTGTGTCGATCTGATGGTAGTAAATAGAGAACCATCCACTCCACTTTATGAAGCAGAATTTTGAATTCTTCTTCTCCTTGCGCTGTTTGAATAGTAGCATTAATGTCTGTACGTGATCTTGTTAATATAAATTCATGTTTAGCATTCACACTGACCTTTCGATAATCTTCTGCTAACCCTAAAATCATGCTGAGTGGTATATTCACATCAAAGTATCCACCTTCATTTTTCATTCTAGCATTCACATCTATTGCGAGCCAGCCTGCATTTTCAGCATAATTGACTTGATTAGGAGTTAGAGAAATGTATCCTTTCATTGAACTAGTATGTCCAACACTTTTACATCAGTCAATCTCAATTCCATTCAATTCATAGCGAATTTCATCAAATAAAAAGCAGATTGCATTTCCAATCAAATTTGTAGCAATGAGCTTTTACTTGGAAGAATGCATAAATCTTGATGTTGAACTGCAATTCTTATTTCATCACTATTGTTAAGTGATGATGAAGCATAGGGTTGATGTGCATGAATCTCATAGTGAGCTAGAGATTCGTCATAGCTCACTGGAGCTTGAATGTTTAATGCTGCTCCCATATTTATAACAGCGGCAGGTAAAAAATATATAAATTAATGGTTGATATTTCTTCTTCTTCTTCTTTCTTGTACGACGCTAAGGCCTAGTTGCTTCAGGAAGAGTGCGTTCTGAGATGTTAATCTCTTGCGAACTGTTTGAAGACTGATTGGTTTCTGACATGGTGGTTTACTTATGTAGTTTCCACCTACTTTGTGATTATATACAATACCCATCACGTTGACTTTACGTGTAATCGAATTGTTATAGTTTCTCCTTGAAAATTCACCAAGTTTCCGTCCTGATCAACAATGCGGAGCTGAATATGATGTATTGTCTTTACGGCGATCGGAAGGTAAATGACATTTGATGGCACTTCAAGAACACGTGGTGTAAATCCCAAAAGTTGACCAATAGAATCTTATGGCTTAAAATTAATTTCAAGATTACTCTTGATTTCACTACGTAATGTATTGTTATTGGGCCTAATAATTATTATAATATCTTTAGTTTCCAAATTCTTTTGTACATACTTTTCAATATCTTCAATTTCATAGCTACCTGGGGGTATAGTACCACCTCATCACTAATATAAAATTTATTCTTGCCTACATCAACGTTAGGAATTGAATTGAAAGTAAGTAGTTCATCCAGACCAGATCATCATCACCATTAGGTGGAGTAGTTGATCGTAGTGGAGAAACTGGTGACCTTATAGGTGAAGGTATAGACGTTGATTTGTGAAGAGGAGATCTAGATCTAGATCGCTGTGGTGGTGGTTGTGATGTTGTTCGTGGAAACTCATAAGAAGGCCACTTAAAATCTACTTGATTTCCATTGTCAGTTGATAATGGAGATGAGAATCCAGACTTTGTGGGTGACGCCAGCAGCAATACTCGAGCAAGCTTAAGATAAAAAAAATTGTTAAATTAAATTAAATAATGAAAATTTGAATTATAAACATGTTTAATAATTAAACCCTACCTCATTCTCGTCATCGGTGACATTCATATCATCCACATACTTATTTAGCATGTCTTCTAAATTTTTCTTATTCACCATCTTAACCACTTGAGACGTTTCACAGGTACACAGGGATGTACTGGGATCCACAGGTAGACACTGATTCCACTTGGAGATTTCTGTAGTTTTACACGTCACTTGAAATTCAGGACTCACTATCAGTACTTGGAGGCGTTGTTATGCACTCTTCAACTTGGTCAACTCAAAACTAATTTCCTCTATGGAGTCCGCGGTATTTATCTCAATTTGGGCCCTATTGTTCTTAAAATGTCCTTCGTGGACGTTATCAGGTGGATATGAGTGAGACCCGTCGGAGATGTGAGGATCTCACAGACGTCCCTTATTCAAGAGTGGGGTAGTGTCCTGTAAGTGCTTCTTACGCAGGTGAAGTTCATAGTGCGCTCCTGAATGAAGGAGTTTCAGGTAGAAAGGTCAATGTTCCGTTTGAGATTAGAAGTTGTTATTGCTTGGTGGCTCGACTCGTAAGGGTCTTTTACATAACTATGCGTTAAGGTTTCCAATTTAGGGATGATGCTCATAAAGATATATGAATTATGTGATGAATTACATGTTTATTACTAATTAATTAAAGTAATTTTGATGAAGTCACACAGTCCCCACTACATGCACTGCAGACCCCATTTTGCAAGCTGCGCATGCGTAGAACAATGTGTAGAAATTTTAACGCATACTAGGTGAACTACCAGGCCACTGGGCCGATAAGGTAGGTCACTGAAATACTAAATGAGTTTTAATCTATAGTATAAATCTGCATTACCGACTGAAGACATCAATTGGTAGAAATCTACGTTATCGACTGGGGTTGGCACCGGCCGGGGGTAATTTAGCACGGAGGGTATAAATCTGCATTACCGACTGAAGGCATCAGTTTGGTAGAAATCTGCATTACCGACGGGGGGTCAGTGCTCTCAAACGGGGCACCCTGCGCGCACAGCACGTGTTGGCTTTCTGCTAGAGAAATTCTGCAATTGAGTGTAATCTGGCGCGCGATTAAAAATCGAATTAAATTGACCAATGGGAGAATTTCTCTAGCAGGAAGCCAACACGTTTTGCGGGTGCAGGGTGCCCCGTTTGAGAGCACTGACTGGGGTTGGTACCGGCGGGGGGTAATTTATTAGGTGTACAACTTTGCTTCCGCCGTTTTTCGATAGATGACTGCAGCGGTAAGTGCCGGTTGAAATAGGCAGGTCAAAAATTTCATACAGTAAGCTTGGACATCTGTCAACATAACCACATCACCACATTAGTGAATTTGTGTTTGCATCAGAAGTGTATTCTCGATCGAAGATGTCAGTTTTCGAGCCAAATTCTCGTCATTTTTATGTCGAGGACCGGCATGGCGGCGGAAGAGAAAAAATTTCCGAAGATTCCGAACTGGAGGCATTACTTGCTGAAGACTAGTGCCAAACGCAAGAAGAATTAGCAGAATCATTGGGAGTCACTCAACAAGCAATTTCGAAACGCCTCAAAGCCATGAGAATGATTCAGAAGCAAGGAAATTGGGTTCCTTGACAGGTTCAAGACAGAATCGGAAGGGTTTCTTACATCGCATTGTAACCGGCGACGAAAAATGGGTCCATTACGATAATCCCAAATGCAGAAAATCATGGGAAATGCCCGGACATGCCTCCACATCTACGCCCAGACCGAATATTCACGGTGCCAAGGTTATGCTCTGCATTTGGTGGGACCAGCTTGGTGTGGTGTATTATGAGCTGTTGAAACCGAGTGAAACTATTACAGGGGATCGGTATCGAACGCAATTGATGCGTTTGAGTCGAGCATTGAAGGAGAAACGGCCACAGTATCAAGAGAGACACAATAAACTTATCCTGCAACATGACAATGCTCGGCCACATGTCGCAAAACCCGTCAAGACATACTTGGAAACCCTAAAATGGGAAGTCTTACCCCACCCGCCGTACTCTCTAGACATTGCTCCTTCCGACTATCATTTATTCCGATCGATGGCACATGGCCTAGCTGAGCAGCATTTCCATTCTTATGAAGAAGTCAAAGAATGGATCGATTTATGGATCGCCTCAAAAGACGCATCGTTTTTTCGAGATTGTATCCGACAATTGCCCGAAAGATGGAAAAAAGTAGTGGCTAGTGATGGACAGTACTTTGAATCATAAACAGGTAATCACTTTTTCAGAATAAAGCCTGAAATTTTCGAAAAAAATCGGCGGAAGCAAAGTTGTGCACCTAATAGTAAGACATTGCGGAGGAGTAAAATGCGTTAATGGTGAGGGAGTGCTGGTCGCCACCACAGGGGATCCACTTGAGTTCGATTTTCAAGTATACGTTGGCGAATCATGAAACGTCCCTTTGAATCCGCACTTCTCTATCTCTATTTATCTCTCGCCTATTACAATCTATCTCCTTCTATCTCTTTGTTACTCAAAATCGCTCTTATCTCTTTCAATCCTAACTTCTCTATCCCTTTCTATTTCCATCTCAATCCATATCCACGTCTATCTCTTTGAATCCACACTTCTATATCTCCCGCCTAACACAGACTATCTCTTTCAATCCCCATATCTCTATTCGTTCCTATCTCCTCCTAAATTCTGACAGGTAGTGTATATTGCCCTAATAAATAAATGACATACGTCTATGAGATGGGTTAAAAATGAGGATATTAAAAGAAAGAGGTTATAGTGATTAGGACGACTGACAAAAATACTGAAAAAGATAGAGTTTGGTAAACATAAGAAATACATTGGGATAGAGTAATTGGATGAGTGATATTGGTTTTTAAAATTTAACTCTTAAATCCTTCGTTAGCTCAGTGGATTAAGCGCGGGTTCGCGTACCTATAGATGCCAATTTTTCAGTATTATATGCGTTATTGGTAGGATTAGAATAATATTTGTGTTCAAAATATTGTATATATATCAAATTATTATGCGTGTTTAAAATATTAAGGGCCGATTCCACGAACTGTGATTAAATTTTAATCCTTGATTAACTTAAGTTAATCAATACTTTGCGTACGCATATCAAGGATTTAATCACAGTTGGTGGAATCGGCCCTAAAAGTAATAAATTAATAAGGGAGAGTTAGCGGTAGGGATAGAAAGAGATAACAATTTCTGGCAAAGGGGATAGATTTAGTGATAAAAAGAAATTAACATTTTTTCTACGTAGAGATAGACTTAGAGATAAAAAGAAATATATATTACACAGGGATAGACTGATTGATAGAAAGTGATAGATATCACCGAACACAGAGATACATTAGTGGATAGAAAGAGATAGCGTCGTGGGATGCAAATCGGTTACTTGAAAGAGATAGAAAAGTTCTATCTCTTTCTATCGTCAAATTTGTCTCTTTCTACCTTTTTAATTCCAGCAGGAATCTGATCATTTCTGCCGTCAGTCTGGTCGACTAGAGGGAGCAGATGCTGGTCCAGACTCTGACCTCTGTCATACTGGCCAGACGTTGCTACTAGGGCTTATAAGCCCGCATAGAAAACACCTGTAGTGTGAATATTCGATATTCGACATTCGACCACGCGTCAGATCGGGATTGCATTTTTTCGATCCGATCAACCACGCTGGATGGAAACATTGCACGGACAATTAATAATATTCAAATACTTTACAAAGGGATTTCACGAAATTTATCGATGTCTTAGAAATACTAAGCTTTTTGACAACATATAATATAATTGGACAATATTTAAAGGGAGTTTAAGAAATTTAAATGTATTTAACAATATTTAACGGGATAATAGGTGATTTAAGGACCTTTAAGAAATTAAAAGTGATTTCAAAAGATTTCATGAAATTTTAAGAAGGAATTTCAAGGAAGTTATCGAACTTTTAACTTCTTGTCTATAAGAAATGGAGGTGTGAGTAACTGTAATTCTTCTAGGTCAATAGACTGAAAATAGAACATTTATCTATCTATATAATAGGTATTGAAAATTTGAATCTTATGGAGAGAAATTTTTACTTTAAAAAATGGTGTTCTTTATATAGGTATAAATAGTGTTATAATTTTTCCTTCCTTTTTTACTTTTTAGAATATGACAGTTATAAATGCAAGCTCCAAATATTGAATCAATAATTATGAAATTTTTAAGCAACTATTCATAAGATATATCACTTTTTATGCATCTTGAGTCATTAATTAATTCTAGCATATACAGGGTGTCCCAGTATTCAAAAAACATATTTATATTTTCTAATTCCTCGTGAAAAACTGAATCGAAAATGATCAATAAAAAAATTTGATTAAATGCATAATTAACGAGTAATTAGCAATTAAAGATTAACTTATCAGAAAAAAGCTTTAGATAGTCGACAGTCGATGTGCCATGGCTGAGAGTGTGTGAGAATACAAGTTCAGATCGTATAATTCCCCTGCGTTTATTTTTGTAGGAGGCTTCGAATCTTTGGTGTAACTTCACACTTAAACGATATTCAAAAATTCATCAGAATCATTTCCAACAACCAAATTAGAAACCATTTCTGAAAATAAAAAAATATCAATGATAAACCGATGACCAGGGTGCTCCAGGTTGCCCACCAGGTGCTTAGAACAACAATCTTCTGGAATTTGTTTGAACTGTCAATGAATAAGTTCGCGCACCAGGTGTTAAGA
>UCOK01017804.1:0-11238 GCA_900474325.1 Synergus umbraculus
TATATATATATATATATATATAAGATATACATATACTGAAAAACTTACAGTATCAAGAGTTCCCTTCCTTTTAACTCGACTAACTTCGATCGTGGCCCTGTTTAACATGAAAAGTCTATTAATTAAATTCGAATTACAAAAATTTCACTAAAAAAAATTCTAATGAAAATGAAAGTATAAAATTGTGTAGGAATTACACTTTGAGCAGCAAGACGAGCGAATTAATTTTTGGCAAAATGAATTCAAAGCATGGCATGCAACAAAAAATAATTACAAAATTGCATTATAGATATTAGAAATATTATGAATTTCCTCTCCAAATTAATATTCATCATGCGAAATAATTACAAAAAAGTTAAATGCTGCTGTGTTTCGGTCCAAGCACAATAAATAGAATACTGAAAATTATTTGAATAATAAATATAAATAAATAATATTTATTTACAATTTATAAATTCCAAGGAATTTTGGAAATTTGGCTAAGGCGCAAATTAATTTGTAGGTACTTACAAGAAAAATTTTTTATCTTGAAGACTCAAGGGTAATTTTTAAAACTGAGTTGGTAAAAATTCATCGTGCATGGGGTTTTAAATTTAATCTCAAATTGAAAGGGAACAGGTATCCAATGATCTATTCTAGAATTGAATCATTGCATTCTTTTTTTTCAGGATTTTGTGCAATTCGCAATTATACCTGCCGAGACGATCATCTTGACCAGTGTTGTCTTTGTCAAAGAGCTGAGCAACCATCTTGCAGTTGGGTCCCAAACTCTCAACTATGAACTGCCATCATACATAAGCTTAGTTAAACTCATTTTATTGACTTTGATCGAGTCAATTAATTCGGGTTCGTTATCAAATTAAAACGCACTTCTCACATCTTTTCAAGTCCCAAAAACATCAAAAGAACTTGAATTCAAAATCTAATAATTTTGAGAAGCTTTGAGACTTGAAAGAAACCTATCGAAACTGAGAAATTACAATGGGACCCAAATTATTAATTTATTAGTAAAATTCTTAATTAAACCAGAAAAAATCTATATTATATTAATTGTCATTAATATAATCCAGAAACGAAACACAGAACATGGCAATATTAAAATTATAAAAGAAACTAATTATTAAATTCTCAATCATTGATCGAGGATCGATTATTTACTTCAAATACTAATATTTTGATTTGCAGATGCAAAATTTAAAATTCATGCAATTATTTTAAAAACATTCCAAGATATTTCTAGATTCCTAATTCCTACTACCTTCCCAGGAAGTCATCAAATTGAATTCCAGGAACATTTGGATCCCAGTCCCAAAGAGTTAGCTCAACCTCTTGGGAATTGATCGAATAGATTACAGCCTGTGTATGAACAGTTTTCTTTTAATAGAATAATAATTTTCAATCTCGAAAGTTAAATTAACCATCTATTTTTAAATCCAGATTAAACGAGATGAGATTTTAGAAATTATATAATATCAATTTGAATACAATTATTGAATTTTGAAAAGCTTTGTGATGTAAAAATATTTGAGATAAGTCTTTGCGTGTTTTAAGTAGGGTAGCAGTTTCATGCAGATAAATTTCCAGGTAGATTAAAACAACACCTTACTTACCACAATTACGTACTTTTCAAGCGGAGAGATTGATTTACGAAAATTAAAAGCTGTTCCTGTGGGATTTGAAATTTGAAATTTTTGGTTTTTTTAATATATTTACTAACATTGGTTTGAAAGTAATTTTTCTCAAGGATATTTTTCTACTTTCTACATTGAAAATAAATATTATCTTTCTTTGAAAAAAAATACACTGAAATAAAATTTTGAATTGAAAAAAGGAAAAAAGCAACCACCATTGCATGCTTCATATCCCACTTAGAAAGTATAAATACACAATAATACATTAAGATTAGTACAAGCTCAATGAAAATCTAATCACAACACACCCAAATTCACCACTAAAGAAAGCCTTAAAACGAAATTAGAGAACAACACCATACAAGGTAAACTGCACAGGATTGAATTTCTATTAAAGGGTGAAATAGTTCAAGTGTAAAACCTACAAAATTGAGTTGTGATTTTCGAGATGATATATTGATGAATCTTATACAATCTAAAAATTTACTTAGCAGCCTTTTTAAATTTAACACTACATATATAACAAAAAGAAATTCTTGTCGAATAAATTGACTTCTTGAGGAGAAAAATTAAGCGCTTAATTTAAAGTTATATACTTATTTCAAATGATAACATTTTTTAGCTTATATACATTTTTTAATGTTGGATAGAACAATTTCGATAGTTTTTTATTTTTACGTACGAGCGCTTCTAAAAAAAACTTTGATTGAAAAAAAAAGAATTTGAAATGTAAATAAAATAGGGAAAGCGAAAATTATACGATCCCTGCCGAGATTTTCATCGTTCTTCGTGTCATCATAGTCCATTATTTGGATAGTCATCTGCTGAGCGATGGCCGATGTCACGACACACTAACCCAAGTAACATATCACACGTAACATTTGCACATCATACATACTGAGAATTAATGGAGCATTTAAATGAGACCTATTTCGATTGCTTTAGAATAACTAATTCCTCATCCAAACAGAAGGATGAACTGCAATTTAAACCTTGCCTCTGCATTGTCAGCAGTTAAGTTATTTCAATTCAAACTCAATAAAAACGGCAAATTAATCACAACGTTAATTTTTTCTCAGTTCTTTAGGATTTTTATAAAGATATCTTATCTCATTAAATTCAAATTTCAGCGAGGTAAAAATTCCAGATAAAAATGTAAAATGAGATGAGTCAATGTGAAATTTTCATGCAAAAGTATATAAAGCTATATATAAACTTTTAGTGAGACCATTAGACTTTCTGAAAATAAATTTTTAGAAACTTATAGTGGGTTCACTCGATAGAAACTCCATCTTTATATTCTATAAAAATTAAAGATCTTTATGTTTTGAAGCAATGTAAAAATATTTTTAAATCTCTAATTAATATCGTAGGTCTTACCATAAAAAACCGAAAGGTTGAGTAATTACTTCCAAAAGACGACATGCATTAGAAATAGAAAGAAAAATAGAAACCTATGTAAAATATGGAAACGTACCTCGCACCAAAAATCCCATTTGGGATCTACCGTATTGTCTATAGTTTTCGTTCTAAATTCTTGAGCTCCAACACTAATAATTGCGTATGGATCTGATTTTCCCTTTCCCAGGACTCCAATATCCTTTTTCATCAAATGCTTTGCCTGCACTACGTGTATTCTCAGAACTCCCTAAAAAATTAATATATTTTTAATTTTTAATGAAAAAACTGACAATTTATTATTATAAATAATATTTACCACTTACTTCTGGTTCTGGCATTTTTAAAGTTTCGATTGGAATATCCGCACTTAATGGCACAATTATTTTATTAGGTAGAACTAAACGCGCTGCTACTTGTTGTTTTATTATCTTTCTCAAAAGTTCGCTGCAATTAAAATTAAAATCAATCCAAATTATAAAATAGAGGTACGAGATAGGAAGGATTTTCAATTTAGAAAATAGAGATTTAGAGGTGGCCGTTATTATTAAAATTAGACTCGTACTTAAAGCCAGGAAAATCGAGGACATCTGCAGCTCCCACGAGGTTGAAATCAATAGCTGGATTATTCAAGAAAAATGCTTGAACTCCGCCAACGAGAGGCATGACAGAAATTAAAGGTTTCAGTACAATTCTCATTAGTCCTCGGATCTAAAAATATCCCCAATATTACTTTTACTTCAATAAGATCTTAAATGAAATATTGAAGAAAAGTTATAAACTACAATTGTTTACCTGGAAATCTTTTATTCCTCCTTTGAAATTTCCAACCGTGAAGGAAATATCACAATCGCCAGCGTACCTATCAGACATAAAGTTTTAATTGATAAAAGGGGAAAAAAATATTAAAATAAAAACAAAATACACTTTTTATGTACTAACAAGATATCCATATCGAAAACGACTTCGTGTCTCGATGTGTTTTTATCGTAGGCTTTGATTCCATAAATCTTTGGGGGCTGAAATAAAAATATTTTAAAGTGTATTTTGAATAATTCAAGTTTTTAATATTCTCATTTTTATTTCAAATCTGAATTTAGAGTAAAAACTTACAATGCGTCCTAAAACTAATCTTTCAAACTGAAATCCTTTCATTTTGTACTCAGCCAAGCTCAGGATGATTGCTGGTTGAATGGTTTGTTTGAATAAATCACGAGCAAAGTGATTCATGCTAGGCCAAACTTTGTATAAGACCTAAAAAATAAACAAATTAAAATTTAATAATCGAGCGCGTAAGAGAGATAATGATGAATCCGAAAATAAATAGTGTTAATTAATTAGGGAATGGTATAATAACTTAATATATAGTAAATCTAAAGCTTAATATACAATTTAAAAATTTCAATTACTTTATTGAGCCATTCTGCCCTGTCAAAATCTGGGAAATAAACCCAGGATGGAAGTTCATCCAATCTGCTTACAATGATGTCCTTTTCTTTACACAAACTAGTTGCTTGTGCCATAAGTCTTTTTAATTCCTGATCCTTCTTTCTTTCTCTTCTCCAAACAGATAAAACTACTGGAGCGATGAGCCAGGCAAGACTCAAATTCATGTAGCCCCATCCCCAAATAATTCCAACAGTGGCTAATTTAGTAGCAAAAGATGTGGAGAGAGATGAAATACTCATATACGGCCAACTACATGGTTGCATTTCTTTTCCATTTTCCCGATCCATTTTTATCTGGTAAGTTTTATTTTCTCCCAAGAATTATAAAGAATGTAATTTAGTACCAGTTTGAAAAATTGGTACTCAGAATTTCAAAAGATACATCCCTGAAATTTGAGAAAGAAAATTTTAAGTAATTATAAGCTTAATAATTGTATTTTATTTCATTTAAATATTTAAATATTTAGAAACAAAAATTAACCGCAATACGCAGAAATATTTTGAATTTTATTTTCACAAATGAGAAGCCAAGTAATAAATTTTGAAGTACTCGATGAAGTAAAAGCATCTCATTAAAGTGAACTCAATAAAACTAGCCATAAAATCTTTCCGCATATTTGCAAAATTGGTTTTATGTTTTTCAATTATTAATAAAATGCAGTTTATTTAAAAGATAAGAGACTAAAAATGAGGAGATTACCAGAGAGATTTAAAATTAGTACTATATAAATAATTAGACTGCATTAATCTAAATTGCTAAATAATAATCTAGGGTTTTTTTTTCAACGGTAAGAAGTTTACGGAATCTAAAAGTAATGCGCAGCTTCAAAATTAAAGTCGATATTGAAGTGTAATTTTGTGCAGAATCTTTAAATAGAACGTTTATCAAGACTTGTCTCTGATTTTTCTTTCATTTCTAAATGGTGAGTTTTAAAAACCTATAAACATCTTTTTGCTCGAAAACAACAATTTTATAAATATTGTAATTTTTAGACGGTATTTATAATTTAGTAAGAATTTTTTATATGTACTGCAAGAAATATTCGCTGACAAGACTATAACAATATTCAACGGAATGTTTCTGATATCACTTGATAATTAAAATTCAAGGGCACGAATTTCTTACGTCCTAAGTTTTTTAAAATAAATAAATTTTAACTATTTAATTAATTTACAAACGCATTTATAAATAGAAATATTTTATTTATATTTTTAGATCCTAAAACATTAATCTCATATTATAAAGCTTCAAATTTTTACCATAATGTATATTAGTTTCGTAACAGTATTTAGTAATTCTCAGGAATTCTATTCTCTGGAGGAATTAAAATTACATTATAGGGAGTCCTGAGAGACATAATTATGCTTTCAAGAAGATGAATTTTCACACAATTGTATAAACATCCAGTAATTTACATTACAAGTAACTTATTTTACTCGATTATGCAAATAATCAAGCATTCATTTCTTGAATAATATTGAATTATAAAAGAAAAAAACAACAGATTGATGTTATTTTCAAATGAAAAAAGCGGCAACAATTCTTAATTCAACAAAGCTGAATGATTTGGATCAGAAATTAAATACATATAATTAAACAAAAAATTCAGAACAAAAAACGAAAACATTCTCATAGAACAATCAAAAAAACAAAAAAGCAACAAGAGAAGGAAAATGCTATTTTGTTACTGGAAATTACTCGCAACCAAAACTTAAATATAGATAATTATGTCCTAAATCGAGAATTAACTTAAAAAACCGTCTTCTTTCTTCGAATCTCTAATACAATTGCGTTCTATTAACTTAACCTTGAATTTGAGTCACACTTGTGAACCAGTTGGTCACACTTTTATGATTGTATCGGTCACAGAAAAAATAATTCGCTCACAACTCCGAATGCTCCGAACTCTCGAAAACGACTGAACCAGACACGTTGTTCGATGTACGTACGAGTTCTTTCCGTGTCGCGTTATGTCGATAAAATACGACATTAGATCATCCAAATTTATTTTAGGCTCTCGATCTCTCCTAACCGGTTCTGTCAAAACTTGACAGTGGTTATCATTTCTGTTATCAACCTTCCAAGATTATTTAAGCCGTATCACATGAATGCATCCTGTTTTCTGTTTATATTACCTGATTATATATATATGAAATAAATTAATCCAATATTTTTATTTTTATGCACTTCTCTTTTTAAATTCTTTCTTACTAGATGACAGACTGAATCTTGAAACAATAACGTATAACAGTGAAATTGAATAAAATACTTATGACTCACAAGAAAAAAAGAACGTTGGAATCATTTCTATAAATAGTTTTCCTGTAAAAAAATACACTCTTTTCAGAAACATGAAGGCTGATGGTAAAAATGTTTTGTTCCTATTGGAGGTTATGTTTTATGGTAGATTTATTTATATATTTATCAACTATTTGTTTTATTTAATTGTAGATATATTTATAGTTATCTTACCCTTTTTTTCTAATGTTATAATTAAAAGTATGAATATAAAGTTTATATATTTTATTTTAAGAAAAGTTTGACAGTTCTTTTTTAGATTGACAGATTTTCAGTGTTAGAATGTTGGTAGTACTTGTTTTACGCTTTCCATTGTTGGCTGCAGTGAACGTGCTGCACTGTCTAGGACGTCTAGGAATATATTAATCATTCTGATTCGCTGAGAGTGTGCATCCGTTGTTGTCGTTGATTGGTAGAAACTAATACCAGAAAAAAACTAGGTTTAAGGGCATGTGTTACTTACCATATGAGCAAGTTTTTAAACCCGATTTTTTTTCTACAATTTTTACATTTTCAAAAAAATTTTAGTCAACAGCCGTTCGTGTTCACGTTCTTGACGGATGTTGACTATAATTTTTTGGAAAATGTAAAAATTGTAGAAAAAAAAACCGGGTTTTAACTTCACAAGTATATTTGTAACTTTGCACTCTTAACTTTTAGAAATTCTCTGTGCTGCCTTGGCTGTCCGCTAGCAGGCAGAGGGTAAGGGTAATGAGGATAATGAGTAATGAGAGTGAAAGAATAAGAAGTATATAGTTGTATCTGTCACTCTCATGAGTTTGCGTTCGACGTTTCGTTAAAACGCAATAATGGGACGCCACTTCTACAGGGAACGTTGCTCCGAAATCAACGTTCTACACAGGTCCAATTGCATCATCAATCTTACGGTAATATCCACTAATTTTCTATGGTTTTTTTCTTTCTTTTCTTTCCTTCTCTCTATCATCCTCATACTCATTATATGCAGTTTTCACTTCTAAACAACGCGTCCATTTAGCGACATTTTAATTTAAATTGTATTTTCAAAATACTTTCGTAGATTACAGAGAAATCGCCCTGGTTCTCAAATTGCACCCACTGATTTCCAACTTTCCAATCAATCATCGAGGGATATTTAGACTCGATATTAATAAAAGAAAATTAAAATTTGAAAATAATTTATAAGTATTCGCACACTTGTCACATTATTCACAAACTATCGTCTTTTTCTCTGTTTCCAGTGTGTGCTAGATGGGACGTATATTCTGCCATTTCTAGAGCACTAACCGTTCAACCCCCGGTTTAAGCTACGAGAAGAAAAAATGTTCCAGTATTTTTCTTATCAGGGTGAAGCGAATAAATTACGGTTTCATGATTTGTCTAAGCCGACAACTTCACCTTTTCAAGCTGGAAGCACTCCTAATCCTAACACACCAACGACGACGGAAATAGTGGAACAGAAGAACCCAAGAAGAATTTTTGAGAATGTAATTCCGTATAAGGTAGAGAAATTTTTGGAACTAGTTTTAGGGGAAGAGTTCTATAGTACATCAGTCACTTCTGGAAACCCGGATATTAGGACTGAAACCAATTTAAATGCCACTGAATTGTTATCGGATGATATATCACAATCTCGTGGATATGAACTGCCTAAGACTCCGCAGAGTGCTCCTTCAAAATCTACTCTGCAGAATAAGTTAATGTCTGTGTACAGATCCATGTCGCAGAAAATTAAAAAGGTAGGTTTGTACATTGTATATTACATCCTTTCATTACAACCCAGTGGGCACAAAAACATTAACGTCCTGAGAACGTTCTAAAAACGTTCCTAGGAAGTTTCTGTCAGTCCAATTGTCCTACAGACGTTGCTTTTATTGGCAAATTATCTAGCCGTTTCTAAAAGGGATTTATTGAATATAAAAAAAAGATTTGTTCAATTTTGCAAGACACATAGATCGACGTCATAAGAAATAAGCAAAGTGCTCATAAAATGAACACAAATAAATACATCTATAATAAATGCACCTATAATGATGACATCCCAGTGGGGACAAAAACATGAACGTCCTGAAAACGTTCTAAAGACGTTCCTACACTGAGAAACTCTGTTAGAAAAATTACTAATGTCGATAACAAGTTGGGGCAAAATCTCAAAATTGAGACATTTTAATACAGAAAATAATAAATTTTACTATTTCAATAGTAATTTTTCCTATTTAAATAGTAAAATTTATTATTTTCTGTATTAAAATGTCTCAATTTTGGGATTTTGCCCCTACTTGCTATCGATATTAGTAATTTTTCTAACACAGAGTTTCTCAGTGTAGGAAGTTTGTGTCAGTCCAATTGTCCTAAAGACGTCCCATGTTCCATGGTCTTTGGAACAAGGGACGTCTTTAGGATATCAATTGGACTGACACAAACTTCCTAGGAACGTCTTTAGAACGTTCTCAGGACATTAATATTTTTGTGCCCACTGGGAATATATTATATTCCTATTAAAATTCTAATATTCAACACTTGTTTTCAGAAACTCCGACCGAGGCTCATCATCAGTGAATCAGTGGAGAAACCGGAGATACCTTGGAACCCCTATTCGTTGGTAAATATTCAACTAGATGACAAATTGCAAAGCTTTTGTCGGGAACTCAACATCCAGCAAACTATCATCTACCAAGCTAGCAAAGCAATTGATTACTGTAATTTCATGAAAACACTCGGTGACTACAGTTATGAACTAAGAAAATTAAATCGTTTAATTCTACTTGCAAATCTTCAAAAGCAAGCCATTTTCGAGGCAATGAAAAACTTTTCTTCAAGGCCCGAAACTCAATCTTCCTCTAAAGACTGGGTAGAGTTGACAATAAGTCAAATAGATTTATACTTCAAACAGTTCAAAGAAGAAATTATTTGTAAGCGAAGCAGTGCACTTGAAATTTATTCCGAGTCGATTCTTGTTGTGGTATCTCAAGGATTGACTGTGTTGGCTACTCAAGAATGGCTCTATCATGATTCACATAAAGTGAGTACGTACTCTATAGATTTTTCCAATTTGAATTTGCGTCTTGCAGATTTCAAGATCAGTTTCAAGGTCTACAGCTTGAAGATTCCGAAAGTTCAGAACAAAACACTTAGTCACAAGAAAAACAGTCATGCACCGCTTTCGCCAAAGTGTCTTGAGGTCAAATTTTCTGGAATAAGAAAAAGCTCCTACAAGTTGATTGGGTCGTTTGACTTACAGCTTAATAATTTCAAAGTTATGATGAACAAAATTCAACGTCATTTGGAAATCTCGTATCCTTTACGACAGGTACCGAAAGATTCTGTTTTAAAAAAAACCATAACGCTGTGCGTGGATCATCGCAAGTTGCATATCAGTACTTTCCATTCTGGATTTCTCCTTCTTAGACGTGTAGGGGCTGATGATCCTCTGCAACCCATCGACTGGGACCGAAAATGGTGTATTTTGGAAGGACATTTTCTAGTCATATTCGCGAATGATTCTCCAAAGGAAGGCGAAAGACCACTGCAGGTATATAATTTAATGAAATGCGTGTCAGATAAGATCACCGACCTAGATTTCAGAACCGCCTGTACCGATACGAGGCCATTTTTCATACAGTTTTGTCAGCCAAGAAATGTATCATATAAGTAAGTGTTGCATTCTATTTAATTTAAAGGTCTTCTATCTTGAGAGAAGGCACCGAAAAATAAATTGACTTTCCTTATTTTTCAGGCTTCTTCTTCAGTGTGAAACCAAACATGACTTCATTGAATGGACAACGAAGTTAAATTACGTCCTCTCAGTTCTTTGTGAATGGAATATGAATGGAACAGCACAACCACTAAATAACCAAAGTAAATGTAACGCAAAATAAGAAAATGTTTCGGGAAGTACACAAGCTTGAACTTCCTGTGCGTGGCACTAGTATGACCATCTTAAATGGCTGCCTACTTAAAAATACAATAATATATATTATTGTATTTTCAAATTTTATGTTATATAACATAAAATTTGCTGAAATCAATAATTATTCAATATTATTTATGTAGAAAAAATAGATCTATCTTTTAATATAACATCCGATATTTCTAAGACGACAGTCAGCGAATTAAAATCTTTAAAAAGTCTTTCCTCGAGTCAGAATTTACTGAATAAAATTCCCAAAAAGGAATCTCGCTTATCGAGTTTAAGGGCGTTGGACCCATGTGTTAATCAAAATTCCATTCTCCATTTTACTCAACGAAAATTATAGGTAAATATTTTTTCGCTCTGTAGCGCTAATCTTTCTTCAAATATAAAACTGCATATAGAGTGAAAAAATATTTAATTTCGATTCTTTTTGCATAAAACGAAGAATTCAAAATCTCCCTTCAAAATACAATATTTTGATTTTAGTTATAAAATATTTGAATTAGATATTTTCTCGCTCTGTACGCATAATTCTAGTTAAAAATTGATTAGTTCTACAGAGGGAAAAAA
>UCOK01017804.1:11258-24019 GCA_900474325.1 Synergus umbraculus
CAATCTTATATTTGAAATAAAATTATTGCTACACAGCAAAAAAACATTTATCCATAATTTTCGTGGAGTGAAATGGAGAATGGAATTTTCAGCTTAACACTTGGGCCCAACGCCCTTAAGCTCAAAATTCAATTCTCCATTTTACAGAACGAAAATTATAGATAAATATTTTTTCGCTCTGTAGCGCTAATCTTTCTACAAATATAAAACTGCATATAGAGTGAAAAAAGATTTAATTTTGATACTTTTTACATAAAACGAAAAATTCAAAATCTAAAATCAAAATTGAATTCTTTCATTTACTTAAAAATATTTGAATTATATATTTTCTCGCTCTGTACGCATAATTCCAGTTAAAAATTGATTAATTTTACAGAGGGAAAAAATTCCAAATTTAATATTTGTTGAGTAAAATGAAGAAATCGAATGTTTAGATTAGACCTTGGCTTCAGCATCCTTAAGAGACTCAGAAATTTTGAGGAATATATCAAATTATATAATGATCCGAGATTGAAAATTCTCATTGTCAACAAACAAGGAAACCGTCATCACAAATTAAGAGCGTTGGATCCAAGTTTTAAGCTCTAAAATTCCATTCTCCATTTTACTCAACGAAAATTATAGATAAATATTTTTTCGTTCTGTAACACTAATGTTTTTTCAAATAGAAGACTGCGTACAGAGCGAAAAAATATTTAGTTTCGATTCTTTTTGCATAAAACGAAGAATTCAAAATCTCCCTTCAAAATTCAATATTTTAATTTTAGTTAAAAAATATTTGAATTAGATATTTTTTCCCTCTGTACGCATAATTCTAGTTAAAAATTGATTAATTTTACAGAGGGAAAAAATTCTAAATTTAATATTTGTTGAGTAAAATGAAGAAATCGAATTTTTAGATTAGACCTTGGTTTCAACATCCTTAAGGGACTCAGAAATTTTGAGGAATATATCAAATTATATAAAGATCCGAGATTGAAAATTCTCATTGTCAACAAACAAGAAAATAAAATAAAATAAAAATAAAATAAGAAGAAGAATAAAATAAATTAAATTAAATTAAAACTGTTCAATTGAATTCATTGTATTCTTTCATTTTCCCGTCCAGAGGCCATAATGGCGTCAATATTTACATCAACTCTTATTTTTTAGATTTTGGATGATATACAATCGGAAGAGTTGGTGGGGTTTGCTCGCTAGGATTTCCTATTCACATCAATTTACTGAATCTTCCTTTTATAACAGGAGCCTAACACTTAATGGTATGTAGTTGTTATGCTGATTTGTAGTTATCTAAACATTTATAGTTATCTTACTTTTTTTTAAATGTCATAATTAAAAATATGTATAATTACGAAATTTATTTATTTTATTTTAAGAAAAGTTGACAGTTCTTTAAATGTAAATGGACAAATTTTCAGTGTTAGAATGTTGGTAGGATTTGATTTTCGCTTCCATGGTTGGCTGCACTGGGATCAGCTGATTCATAAAAGATACCAAACAGTCGGCCATTGCTTGTGTTCGGGTTCAATCGTGCTCTAAAATTAAAAGTTTTAATAAATTTTCACACTTCTTTCTCTCTTAAAACTTCCAGGAGCTTCGGAAATTGAAAATTCGCTTTCGAGGAGAAACTAATCCACCAAAATGGGTCTTGTTTGCTCCTCAGCACAGGTGAGTTTTCTACTTTGTTTGCATTTTATTTCACATTGTGTTGACGTCTTGGGAAAGTTTAGATGAGTCGATATCTACGATTCTATATTTTGCGTTGTAACAAAACATGACACTGAGATCGATAAATCTGCTTATCTTACAAAGATTCCATGATTTTTAGCTTAGGAAATCAAGTGTATTGATTCTGTTTTCAAAATTTGCTTTGTTTTTTTTTTGCCCTTGTGACCTTTGCTATGACATTTGTAATATTTTACTAGGTCAGTTTTAGTAGAAAATCTATAATCCGAGAAAGGTTTCGCGCATTTAAAAGTAACAGAGATCAATTGCATATATATACATCAGTATACATTTTCTTTGTTTTTATCAAATTAGATGAGGATTTTTTGTTTCGAAAGATTTATTACTCTTGCTCCAATTATAAACAGTCTATAAATTGGTCAAAAGGATTGAAGAAAACGTACTGATATTATTAGTTTCCTTTCTGAAAGAAATTTATTTATAGTCTGTAATTTCTGCAGGTTTAAATATGGATAAACTGTAATTGAATTTATCTACTATTGCTTGTGATTTACTTATTTATACAGATCAATAAAATAAATATCGAATTCTAGGCAACTAAAGATTAAAAAAGCAATTTTCAGTTATTGATGAATCTCATTATTTATTTACAGCTCGCGTGCTTATGTGGAAGTACAGCTTGCAGCTTCTGCTGCTCGCAGTGTCCATCATGCAGAAACAGTACGAGTACAAGAATTATGTACGCTTTAATGTTGATGCTTGGAACAATTGCTGCTTGCATCACTTTAGCCCCGAGTCTTCAAGAGACTTTGAAAAAGGTAATAATCTACAAATTAATTCTTAATTTAACTTCTATAAAAATAATCTAAACATTAATTCACGATATTTTTTTTTATAAACAGGTCCCGTTTTGTACGAATAGCACAAATTATGTTCCCTCTTCGTTTACAATCGATTGTCAATCTGCGGTTGGATATTTAGCAGTTTATAGAATATGTTTTATCCTTACCCTGTTTTTCTTCCTGATGTCGGTCATTATGCTTCGAGTAAGAAGTTCTAAGGATCCTCGAGCTCCAATACAAAATGGGTGAGAATTATTTTATTATTTTATACAAACCTTAAAAATATTATTCAGAAAGCTATTTTAATTAGATAAATTTACTCATTCTCGATGTATCTTATTTTTATAGCTTCTGGGCAATCAAATACCTCCTGATCATCGGAGGCATCATCGGATCCTTTTTCATACCCGAAGGCTCTTTCGGGCCAACCTGGATGAATTTCGGAATGGTAGGAGGTTTTCTTTTCGTGCTTATTCAGCTGATCCTTATCGTCGATTTTGCTCACTCTTGGGCTGATGCATGGGTTGGTAACTACGAAGAGACCGAGTCCAAAGGCTGGTGAGTGAATACAATATTTTTATTTATATAAATATAATATATCTTAATATTTACATTTCACTTACATTTCTATTTATTTCAGGTACTTTGCACTTTTGGGAGCCACTTTCCTGAACTATGCTCTGGCTCTCACTGGAGTTGTTTTACTCTACGTTTATTTCACATTGGTGAGTGAAATATGTTATTTAATACAATAATTCATAATGCATTAATTTATAATGTGTGCAGAAATATATAACATTCAATTTTTTCAGGCACATGATTGTTCTCTCAACAAATTCTTCATTTCTTTCAACTTGATCCTGTGTATTCTGACGAGTGCAATTTCCATTCTCCCGAGTGTTCAAGAACATCAACCTCGTTCCGGTCTTTTACAGGCTTCTGTTGTTTCTTTATACGTCGTATATTTGACTTGGAGTGGTGTTTCAAATAGTCCAGGTAATTAAATTAACATATGGAAATCTAGAATCCAATATTATGTTATCATATACTGTAATTCAGATATTTATTATTCTTTATTTAGACCACAATTGCAATCCTGGAGTTCTTGGAATTATAAACGGAAACGATGTTGCTGCTCAAAATAAGGTTGCTTTTGACAAAGAGAGTGTCATTGGTCTTGTAATTTGGTTTAGTTGTGTTCTCTATAGTTCCCTACGTACTGCCTCCAAATCTTCGAAGATTACGATGTCTGAAACTGTCCTCGTCAAAGATAACGGAGCTGGTAAATACCTATAATTTTTAATTAATTGCTTTAAAGGTTTTGGTTTTCATCTAGTTGACTATTAATAATCAAAAAGCATGATGTGATTTACACAACATCATATTTTATTCATTGCTCATCATTCGTCAACTAAACCTGAATTTTTTCAAACAGTTCAGAACACGGACCAGTCGCTTATTGGCAATGAAGGTACGCACACCATTCTCATAAATCAATCCACAACTATCTATATTTTCACTGTTCATTAGTATGCAATTCCAGATAGTTTCTTTTTATAGTAGGAGTGCAAAATTATTTGTTTATTCCATTCTCATGCCATTTTTTAAACTCATTTTAAAATTGCAATCCTTAAAATACTTGAAGTTTAAAATAAATCGTAGGTAAAAGTTTATAATAATTATTAGTAAATAGTGTGCCTGCTTTCATTGTTACGCTTTTTCAAACCCCAGAATATTGTTGAAGTTAATAGAGCTTTTGATTTAATTTGTTAAGTTGCCCTCTGCACTATTTTCTTTTATTTTGTCGTCTCTTTTCCAATTATCCAGATTACGTTTCAGTAGAAGGTCGTAACGGAGACGTGGAAGGAAATGAGACCAAAGTTTGGGACAACGAGGAAGACACAGTCGCTTACAATTGGAGTTTCTTCCATTTGATGTTCGCCCTCGCAACTTTGTACGTGATGATGACCCTCACAAATTGGTACAAGTATGTATCTTTCATTGAAAAATTACTTCAGCAAAAATTGAAAATAAATTTTAAAATTTATTCGAAATTATAAATTATAAAGACTAATTAAAAATATTTCTTTCAGGCCCAATTCTTCTCTCGAGACTCTAAATTCAAACACAGCTTCCATGTGGGTCAAAATTATTTCTTCTTGGTTGTGTCTTGGGCTCTACAACTGGTCCCTCATTGCTCCAGCCGTTCTCCCCAATCGCGACTTTTCGTAAATGCCTGATAAGAAAAATACCTATTTTAGGCTTATTGCTAAAAGGTATGAGATATTTTTTTTGCGTCTTTCCCATATTTACAAATCTTTCTCATACTTCAAGCAAAAACTAGTTATTAAACTAGTCAATTAAACAATCAGCCATCACCATAAAGTGAATTGAGGCTGATTTTGAATTTCAAGACGATTTTGGTGGCAAAGAGATTGTATTTTCGCGAAATTATATTACTGAGTGGAAGTTCATTGCTGTCAAAGATTGATTCTTTGGTAATTAATAGTTATGTACTAGCAATATAATAGGATTTAAGTATCGGAGATTAATGTCTATAATCCACAAATGCATTTAAGAATAAAATTATCTTGCAGACATATTCTGACTCCTTCGAGAAATTCTTTTTGCTACGAAGACCATGTCAGAATATTATTAAAAGTAGTCTTTGAAAATATGGTTTTGAATAATTGGAAAGTACGTCCACATTACCAAATTAATATTTAGAATAATGTAACTTTTTCATAGAGTTAGTTTCTGAAAAATATCATTTTACTGTTTACTTAAATAACTTGAGTGCAAGTTTACATTTTTTGGGAAATTGAATTTGTCGGTTTGTTAATTTTAGGATAAATAGGTTCTCTGTTTAAGATATTTTCATGAGAATAAGTTTCTCTTGTGATAAAAGAACTGTGTTGAACAGTTTTATTTAGTTTTAATCTCTCTCTGTAATAATGACGAGTTTTCTTACAATAAAGAAGTCAATAAAATGTGCTTTTGGCTTTTTTCATTTGTAATAGATGAAGAAAGTATCCTCAAAAGTATCTACCACTTCCTTAGTTTTAATTTGGAAACTTGAAAGAGATTTTAATTAGCCATTTTTGATTATTTCTTATCTTGGATGATATCAGATTTCGATCTATAAGAAATAGTTATTGTAAATTTAAAATAATCATGAAAATATTGCTTAGAAAAGTTTTTTATTTATTCGCATAGAAATTTAACAATTCCATTACATTCGATTGCAAACGTTCTGAAATTGATTTCTATTTGTCGCGAGCAACTCGCATTAAAAATTTGTACAATTTAATTTTTTTGAACAGGTGATAAATATAATTGCAATAAGAAAGAGTGTGCTTATAAATAAGGAACAATGAACACATGAGCGTGTGAATGGCGATTTATCATTGAAAAATACGATTTCTCTCGCGTCTAGAAAAATTATGTACTGACTTATAAATAATTATATATACAGATTTAGTACATAAAGTAGATACTGAGCAATACAAAATATAAGTACCGGGTAAGAAGGTTTAATATTAAAAAGGATTGAATCAGAAATTTAAATGCATTAATTTATCATGTAGGGAATTGAATAAATTGTACATATAAGGATAAACTGAATTTACAGTAACGCGACGTAAAAATATTGATTTTGGAATTTAAAAAATCTAAATTTGTACTTATGCTTTAAACTTCGAATTCCCTTTCATTAATCCCTTTTACCGGGTTTAATTATTGTATTCTTAACTGTCATATACATTGTATATGAGGGCAAGCAATTGCACTTCCCTAAATCCGGACTTCAAAGTCATGGATACTATTTACAAGTCTTAAACTTGGATTTAAATCCAAGTATTTGTTCAGCTTATTTATTTTACTTAAAACTAATTTTTGATATTGTGTAAAATTAAAGTTTACTACTTAAGCGTAAATTTAAGATTTCAGAAAATCCACTTTCTCCCAGAAGATCATTTGGAAGATGATCGACTCTACGATGAACCTTTAATCCAACTTGGATGATTTCAGAACCTCTGAAGCCTTGGGCTTCTTCAGAAGAATGTTTTTGATATTTTGGAATGGCATATCGAAAAGAAGAGTCAGGATCACAGAAGTTAGGAAGATCCAGAAGAGTTCCTTGAAATTGACCTGCGAAACAAGAATTATTATTTTTTAACTCGTTAAGTAATTTTAATCCAACTGATAATAAGCAACCATAGAAATAATAACTTTAAATAACCATAGAATTCCAATTATTTTTCCAGATTTTCTAAATACTCACGAGCATTCTGATGAATGCATAATGTTCTGCAGTTCTAGTTTGACCGACGTTGTAGAAGAATACTGGGAATTGAGTTAAATAAATTGCATAGCTGAGTCGAGTCGTTATTAGGAAGCCTTTCCAGGAGAAGAGTTTACTCATCCAACCTAGGATTTGGCAGAGAAAAAGGTTTATGCAATTGTAATTTTTTATTATTGATTTTTGTTTAACTTTTTTATCCTTTAGTGAAATAATTTTTTTTTAATTCGTTGGCTAAGCAAAGAAGATATGTACCATTTGTGTTTCCTGTGTGAGAAAGAAAGGCCATCCATCCAAAAAGGGCACACCAACCAATTGGTGCAAATGCATTATAAGTTGCTGCGTGGGTAGGATTATAAACATAATCGATGGCCCCCATTGGTGCTGGACCTACAAAAGCTCCAAGGCATAATAAAGTATTGATGGTCCAACCGACGTAGATGAGTTTCTGAAAAAGGTAAATCAAAATTGATTTGTTATGGAATTTACACGCTGTCAAGTTTAAATTTTTTCAATATAGAGAACTTTTTAAGTCTTTAAAACTTCGAATAAATTAAAAAAAAATGTTAAAAGAGTAATACGTACTTGATTCAATTTGAATCCCTTGGGATAATTTCTCAGTAAGTATCCTAGGAAAATTCCCATTATGTAAACCGTCAGTCTATGAGAGGGAAGAATATAAGAGAAATTTGCAGTATCAAAAAGTTGCCGAATTCTGAAATAAGAAACAGATAAAAGTTAGAATGTAGAAATTAAATTGTTAGAAATTTGAATCAATATTTATGATTTTGATTTACAAAACAACTTAAAAATACTCACGAAGTTCCAAAAAAGACGTAGTTATTTAATCTCCTGAAATACGTTACATAATAACGTAAGAATGTCGAAAGTACAGCAGTGGTTGTTAAAGCCATGGCTCCAAGTTTCGGTCTTTTATAAAGCAAGATCACCATTAGAGGTGATAATGCAAATAATTGTGTGTCAATTCCCAAATGATGAGTGTGAGTTAAGCACTGTTAAAAAAAATTTCCAAAGTATAAAAATTCGGCCATTTCTAATTTGTTTTTTTTTTTTTCACAACTCAAGTGCCTTCATTTACTTTAAAAATGGTTTCAGCTTTACTTTCTGGGCTAAAAAATATTTATATGAAAAATGTACCATATTTTCGAATCCAAAATAGTTGTGAATGAAAAGGAAATTTCTCCACCACGTTTTTTTGCAGATATCAGCATGATGAGTAACAACTAAATTCCATTGAGGACCTGAACCAATAAATGGCATCACATATGTGCAGAACAATATCAAAGCTCCGAGGGTTGGGACCAATCTGAAATGTAAGAATCATAATTTCATTTCATTTAAAATAGAAGATAGTAAAATTAAATATAATCTTTTAATATATTTTACCTCATCAATCTCGACAGATATTCATTGGCGATATCCAATTTTCCAGTTCGATTGAGTCTTCCGATGAAGGAATAAGTTGTCAAAAGTCCAGATAACATAATGAATGGATCTGTATAAAGACTCGCAGCACGTCCCAAAACTGTCCAGGGTTTTCCAAGGAACTAATTAAAATTCAAAGTAATTAACAAAAGTGTGTCTCGACAAAGATTATAAACATATTTTTTTATTATTTTAAATACAATTGCTATACCTCTGACATTTCCGTTCTGTTTGAATAGGGACTAAAAAAGATGGCCATACATTTGTGAGCAAGAACCAACATCAAAGCGTTTAATGCTCGAACTCCATGAAGAGCTCCAATGTCGCCATCCTGTCTTTCCAACGAGAAAAGTTTCAACAAATTTCGTTTTAGCGAAAAAGCCTGGACCACGTCATTAGTCGGGACGTCATAGTGATCACAAATTCCTGCCACGACTGAAAGAACGACGATTCCGAGAAAAAAGAGCCTGCAAAAAATGGTGAGTTATTTCTATTTAATATTTAAAAAAAACGATTTTAGTATTAAGTAATTTTAATTTGCGACTCTAGGCCACTATTAGAAATTCGATAAACTCGAGGTTTTTGAATTCAAGAAATTTATTATCCCAATGGGTATAAGTGCCTCAAGACGTTTTTAGAACGTCCTAAAAATGTCCTAAGTCAGGCCAAATAACATTCTAAAAACATACAATGTTCCAAAGACGTTTTTAGGACGATTTTGGAGCATTGGACGTTTTTAGGAAGTTTTTTATCCTGACTTAGGACGTTTTTTTGGACGCTCTAAAAACGTTTTTAGGACGTTCTAGAAACGTCTTTAAATTTCGTGCCCACTGGGATCTTCCTAATTCTTATGATATTTACCCAATTATTATTGTTTCTCTTGGCAATGATTCCGTTCGTTGAACTTGGCACATTTCTTGCTCGACTTTGACAGAAATCTTGATGCCAGTTTGATGCGTATACTTTGCAATTGTGTGTCGTAAAGACGATTCAACATCGTGATGAGAACACGATGCTGGCGTACATATTGCCCAGTTTATCGTACTAAACCTAGGAACTCTGTGTCCGGGCTAAAATTAACAAAAAAATTAAAAAATTAAAATATCTTGCATATTTAACAACAATTTGTGAATTATGATCAAATTAAAATATATTCGATTAGAATTTTATTTAAATTGAATTTGAAAGTCACTAAATTTGTAAAAAAATGAGTGTAATAAGAATTTGAGAAGACTAATTCTTTCTTAATGTAAGAAAGAATAATTCGAAGCTTGGTGGATAAATATTCTAAAATATCAAGTAGCAAAGATCTTCATTTTTTTTCTCTTTGGAAATTTGAAATATTTCTATTTAAGTCTATTTTCGATTTCTCTTCCTGTTTATTTTCATCTACGTTTTGCATACTTCAGGTATTTTGCTACTGGCATTTTCCTTTATGCTTTATGCCAGTGGCTATTCTCATTTTTAATTCCAGTTGCATTCTTAGTCTTCTCACGACGGTTAGATGCGCGAGAAGAATCTTTGTGTGCGTAATTTCTTCATTGAAAATTCATTTGCGTACAAGCATTTGTACTTGAAGATTCAAGATCTGATGATACCGATATCTAAATTTGCAGCCACAACGAATTTATGATGACATTAAGAGTTCATTAAAGATTTAATCGTTTAAAAACTACTCAGAAAATACAGTCTTCAGTATGATGAGATAGATAAAAATGGTAAATTTGTTTTGTGTCGGAAGATTGATTTAAAGGAATCTGGAGATTTCAAAATTCGACTCCGTATTTTGAAAATCGTACTTAAAATACGTACTTACGTCGGTCACGTTACTTCTGAATGCATAATGAGAGTGAAGAAGCCGATGAAGATACTTAAGATCAGGTCGAGACTGATCGACGTCCAATTGCAAATAAGCAAGGCAATATTGTCCTCGAATTCCCTCGCTTCCTTCGACCCCAAGACACTCGTCAAAATCACCAAGCTGATTTACATTTCCATTCAAAAGTCCTGATGGCACTTTTGCAGTTGCATCATACACTAGAATCAAAAATTAAAATTGAAATTAATTTTTAATTCTAGATTAGATAAGCAGTTCATTGTAAGGATTCGATTTTTATTTTTTATTTCCTTGTAGAATTTTTATTTGAATTCCGAGACGAAATTGAAGCCAAGAGAAATCGACTAAGTTAAAATAATCTGAAGCAATGTTCTTTTGTTGCCAAATCTTGTGTAGTAAACCGAGGAGGAGTCGTTCAAACATTTACTGATGTATGTACATAATACCATTGTGAAAGGTTACTATGCACAAATTGAGTAGCTGCTTTTCGACTCATTCGAAAATGTGCCAAAGTGTATTCTCTTGTTTCTCAAGTTTCTTTTTATGGATATTGAAATACGTGCTTATTTGTATATTTCCTAAAATCGAAAACTTTTCTAGGATATCTCTGTGATAAAAAAATTGTTATTAAAATATTTTAAATCTTTCTAAACTCCGTGTCATGTCTTATCAAATTATTTTCTGAAATAAAAAAGAAAAGATTAATTATACTCACTTTTGAGAGCCCAGAGAGTAAACTTATTGAGTTCTCTCTGAAAAATATCAGAATCCCTTTTGCACTCAGGACTGACATGTCCAGCACCAGGATCAAAAGTTGGGACAATTTGTAAAAATTGTCGAGCTTCTCGATCAATCTCCTCGGTAAAATCCTCTGAAAAGAAATTACATTGCTTTAAAAATTTAGTTTCTATAATGCAATAGATACGAATGGATATGATAATTTTTGGTATTTTATGGATCGACTTCGGGTTAAGGCGGAACAAATTCAAAGAAAAACAGAGTAGGGTTCTAAATTTCATAATTTTTCTCAGTGTATTATCATATCTTGCACTAATATACTTTCACCCTTGCAATATATCTGATGCACTGGCCATAAAGGAACCAAATGAATCACAATGAACCGTATTACGTGTCTGGTTTGCATACGTGCAACCTACGTGCTCGGATGTGCAAAAAGCTTATCGACTTCTTTGTTCCTGACATTGAAAAAATTATTTTTTTTCTTCATCCTCAAGTCTCACTCTCATACACCGCGAATTGAATAAGTAAACCTCAAAATATCGTAAACCATAGTAGCCTCGGTAAAATTAACAATTCAGTAAGTACTTCATTGATTACGTGCAAGATGAGCAACTTATATTATCATTTGTATTGTCTTCATTTTTCTCCCATTTTACCATACGAGTGTCCTCGTAACTCTTTTTACCGTTTTTCTTTCTAATCTCACACTCAAACACTTCCAGGAAAAAATTTATTCTTTCCTGAAAAGACCTCTGGCAATTTAGAAAAAAAAGTTTTAAGTTTTGGTTCGAATAGGTCTTTTAACTCTAATTCGATTTCTTCATTTTACTCAACAAATATTAAAATTGGAATTATTTCCCTCTGTAGAATTAATTAATTTGTAATTAGGAATTATGCATACGGAGGGAAAAAATATCTAATTCAAATTTTTTTTACGTAAAATTAAAATATTGAATTTCGAAGTTAGATTTTGAATTCTAAGGTTTATGCAAAAAGTATCGAAACTAAATATTTTCTCTCTCTGTACTCATTCTTATATTTAAAATAAGATTAGTGCTACAGGGCGAAAAAAATTTATCTATAATTTTCGTTGTCTGAAATGGAGAATGGATTTTTGAGCTTGACACTTGGGTCCAACGCCCTTAAACTCAAAATTCAATTCTCCATTTTACGGAACGAAAATTAGAGATAAATATTTTTTCGCTCTGTAGCGCTAATCTTTCTCCAAATATAAAACTGCATATAGAGTGAAAAAATATTTAATTTTGATACTTTTTGCATAAAACGAAGAATTCAAAATTGAATTGTTTCATTTTACTTAAAAATATTTGAATTAGATATTTTCTCGCTCTGTACGCATAATTCTAGTTAAAAATTGATTAGTTCTACAGAGGGAAAAAATTCCAAATATAATATTTCTTGATTAAAATGAAGAAATCGAATTTTTAGATTAGAACTTTGCTCCAACTTTAAGTGTTATGAAAAAAGTATCGGAACTAAATATTTTTTCTCTCTGTACTCAATCTTATATTTGAAATAAAATTATTGCTACACAGCAAAAAAACATTTATCCATAATTTTCGTTGAGTGAAATGGAGAATGGAATTTTCAGCTTAACACTTGGGCCCAACGCCCTTAAGCTCAAAATTCAATTCTCCATTTTACGGAACGAAAATTATAGATAAATATTTTTTCGCTCTGTAGCGCTAATCTTTCTCCAAATATAAAACTGCATATAGAGTGAAAAAAGATTTAATTTTGATACTTTTTACATAAAACGAAAAATTCAAAATCTAAATTCAAAATTGAATTCTTTCATTTACTTAAAAATATTTGAATTATATATTTTCTCGCTCTGTACGCATAATTCTAGTTAAAAATTGATTAGTTCTACAGAGGGAAAAAA
>UCOK01017805.1:2067-36704 GCA_900474325.1 Synergus umbraculus
GAATATTCAACGGCTATGGTAAAAATCATCAGTTTTGTTAGGATGAACAAAAATTGGTGACTTATCTGCACTGCTAGGTAATAAATTATATAAATTTGATATCTAATTAATATAATATCAAATAAAAGACATTCATAGTGTAAAAATTATGTGTGATGTTTATGTTAATCAATCTAAACGTACTTTTTGATAGTTGATTCATAGTGTTGTTTACTACTTAAAAACTCTTCAACGATCTCTTTTTTATCACTTCATTTTGTAATAGTTTCATAATGTTTATAATAATTTCATCATTTTAAACTTAGTAACTTGAGTTGCCAAATTTTATTTAACTAGACTGTGATGACAATGGAATAAAAGACCTTTTAAAAAGGTAAAAACCTTAAAAAAAAACTTTGAAAAAAAGGGAACCAAAAATAAAGAGATAACCAAAAATGTGTAACCAAAGGAGAATCTGTATAAAGCGTTTTCTATTTCGCACAAATCTGTATATGTAATTATGTATCTATGTATATTTCTTCTTTATAAAAATTAGAATCTAGCATAGAATATAGTTCTCGGGGAAATCAAGGCAGCTGGCTTTCTCATGCAGGGTGCACTGAATTTTTTTGTGTTAAAAAGTAAAGTGGCGCTTGAAGAATTCCAAACGGAAATTGTGCCTTAAGCCTTAAGTGGCTTTTGCGGAAACGGGTCCATTATGAACCACAGCCTCTTATCTAAGATGCACACCTGTACTTCGAAACTATTCAGATGTCTGAATCTGAGCCTACGAGAATTTTATTAAAGACAATATTTTTTCGAATAAAGTCTACTTGGAGAAAAATGTGTTTGATATCATTTTAATACTTTTATAGTATAATAAGTTTATTATCTTTTAAGATAGGTGAATCATCAGGTGATCTGATGATTTTTAGTATAATTTATTATACATTATATTAAGAATGGACGTTTTTAGCAAAGACGTCAGGTATGTGGGGTTTAAGGTTGCAAATATCGTAATCAATTAATCATACTTATAAATAGGTAAAGCTCTGACAGCTTGAGCTAAACCACAGGGGCTTTTAGGTTATCTCGCAAGCACTGTGGGTCATCTGGCAGTCAAGAGGCCTACATGAACGCTCACATTGGTGCTTGATGCTTGCATGCCGTATGTACGTTATTATCGCGCCCACGGCTCTACCGGTACCATAAAGGACCATGGGAACATTCTGATAAAACTGACAGTCTTTATTTTAAAATTTCTTCCCTAACGCTTCTTTCTTCTTAAATAGACTGCTATGTAAAAGTACAAGTACTTTTATAAGCTTTTAGGTTCAGAGAAGTTCAAACTTCAAGTATTTCACAAATTCTCTCACTGAGAGCAATCGATCAAATGCGGTTCAACTACTTCAAGTTCGGAATGTTCAAATGAACATTCCGTTTGTTTGAATCAAACAAACGTATCATTGATATAGGCTCAAAGAAAAAATATCTTTGAATTAAACAAAATTTGTTTGATTCAAAGAAATTTTCTTTAATATAATGAAATCAATTTTTTTGAATTAAAGAAAATCTCTTTGAATCAAACAAATTTTTTCTTTGACCCTATATCAATGATACGTTTGTTTGATTCAAACAAACTTTTTTCTGAGTGTATAAACAGTGTTAAAGTATTAATTTATTTGCATTAACAATAATTTTATGTAAGAATATGGAAGACATTTATCATTTCTATGGTTATATTCAGTTGAAATAACATTTCTGCACCCAGAAAACAGTTTCATTGAATCAAAGCAATCATAGTATTGATATACGATCAAAGAAACATTTGATTCAAACAAATTTTTTTTAATTAAAAAAACAGTTTCTTTAAATTAAAATAATTTTGTTTGAATCAAAGAAACTTCGTTTGAATAAAAAAAAATTATTTTAGAAGAAAGAAAGTTTTCTTTAATAAAGACATTTTAAATTTGAGTTATTAAAATAAAAGTTTTTATTTAAAACAAGTTTTTTTCTGAGTGCGTATAAAATACAATTGGGAAAAAATATTTCGTTCATTTGAACGTTCAAAACTTTTGGTACACTCAAAAAAAAGTTTGCTTGAATTAAACAAAATTTGTTTGATTCAAAGAAATGTTTTTTAAAATGATGAAATCAATTTTTTTGAATTAAAGAAAATTTCTCGGAATTAAACAAATTTTTTCTTTGACCCTATACCAATGATACATTTGTTTGATTCAAACAAACTTTTTTCAGAGTGTATATTCGATCAAACAATATGAAAAAAATATAGAGCATAGATCATGAAAAGCATGAATTTAACAATAATTTGTGAGTGAAATGTCGAATTTTTAAATAGAAGAAAATATTTATGAACAGAAATAGAAAATTACCCTTGAAATTTTCGGGAATTTGAAATTTCGAAAAGTCTGATATTTCCAGGAAGTAAAATTTTGTGAATTTCCACTTTTCGGGAATTATTTTTGCGGTAGTTTTTCAAATTCAGGACTTTGGTTTTTCGGCAAAACGATGTTCCAAACCTAACATCGTGTTTTAACTAAAGGCTACGTTATTTTCTGGAGGGTTTGGGGGGGGGGTAAATCAAAACCACGATTGTCGATTCTGGAGAGGGGAGAGATAAAAATGGCCGAAAATTTATAACGTAATGGACATTCCCACAGTAGAATACAAATTTCCTTTATCTTTCACTCATTAATTGAAATTTTTATATATAGATAACAAAATATGCATATTTTATTATATTTTTGCTATAATAATAATAGGAGTTAAAAATTTTCCTAAAATTGTGTCGCACTGCATTAGGAGCAGATTCTGTTAACATAACAGAATTACATGGCCCCATTACATGGTCATTTATTCATGCGATCAATCACGGTATATTCAACATTGAAATTCTATCTTATATGACTGTATGTGAAGGGGAGGCCATGCGATTTTCCCGCATATATGCCATAAGAAGGTTAAATATGATATGCATACACATTACGCCATAGATATGACAATGTATTTCAAACTAACAAATAATAAAAGCTCGTTTGCATGTTTACTTTGAGTAATGTGTTTCTTTGTTCATTAATCACGGTTGACAATAATTTACTGGCGTAATAAAATATAATCGTGAATTTTTAAACTTTGAAGTCATAGATATAGCAAAATATCTTGTCATGATTTAAAAAATAGTTCATATATTGTTGAATCAATTTACTTCGAATTATTTTAATGAAAAAAAATTATTAAAAAATTGAGGACCGATTCAGGAAATTTTTGAGGAAATATCAATAAGTGAGGAAAAGTTGGCAAAGGAAATATGGCAAAAATTATGTTTTTTTCTCTAATTTTTACTCACTGTGTGTCAAAGTATACATTCACAGAAAAAGTTTATTTAAATAATATCTTTAAATCTTTAAAAAATATCTTTGAATTAAATAAAATTAAAAAAAAAAACATATCAATGTAATAAGAAAAAATTTGATAAAAAATGTTAAATTTTTGGAAGAAAATGTAATATAATACTGAACGACAATTTTAGCAATTTTTTTCTAAAGAACGACAGTAGATAATAAAGAATCCCCAAGTCTACATTCGAGATTTACCATCTGCTGAGTTACCCTTGAATAAGAAAATCCATCCTCCCTTGTAGCGCACTATTTTATCGGCCCATATTCACAATTGATAATTCAGAAATTTTAGTTCAAGAAATTTTCAAGTTCAAAAAGTATTTTATATTAAAAATAAGATAAAATTAAATTAGGCTTAATAAAAAAAATAAACAACGGCTTCAAATTCTACTTTACTGTTATAGAAACATATGGACTAGAAAAATAAAACTCATTATTCTATATCAATAGTTTTTCTTAAAATAATTTTTAATTTTTAAAATATTAATAATATTACCCTTTTTATTAACCCTTTTCCCTATTCTATCTTATTTAAAAATCATATAAATTAAATAAATAAATAATAATAATAATAATAATAATAATAATAAAGCTAAATTAAGAATGAATTGTATAATTACTGTAATTGTTTTAATTTCCACGAACCTTAGGTATACGATTTCAAAATTCGCGATATTATATTTGACAAAAAAAATTCTAATACAAAAAGGCGGATCATCAAGTTAAAAATCAAATTCTTTGTTATCGTGAATTTTTAAAATATTTTTTGGGATTAAATTTGGATTTAATGTGATTGGTATTTATACACGTATAAATCATCTTACACTGAGAAAAAAATATTTGGAAATCAATAAATATACTATTGAATCAATAAATCTCTTCTAAAAGCAGATATTTTATTGATTCAAATGTATATATACTTTAAAATTTATAATATCACTATTGTATGGAAATTATTAATACTTGTTTCATACAAGATTTATTTGAATCAATAAAATATCTGTTTTTGGAAGAGATTTATTGATTTAAAGGTATATTTATTGAGTTCCGAGTGTTTTTTCCTCAGTGTAGACCAGTCTCTAAAACTGAATCAGTCAAATTCCACTGATTTTCAGTGACTCTTTTCTCACGATTTTAATCAGAGAAAATTCACTGAAATTTTCAGTCATCTTCACTAAACTACTAAAAATTTCAGTGACTTTTCACTGATTTCCAGTAGATTTTTCACTGATTAAAATCGCCAGAAAAGAGTCACTGCAAATCAGTGGAATTTGACTGGTAATCAGTTAAATTTCACTGATAAAAGTTTAGAAGCAAAAAATATTATAGTTCAAGTCAAATTCCACTGATTTGTAATGACTCTTTTCTCACGATTTTAATCAGTGAAAAATCTACTGGAAATCAGTGAAATGTCACTGAAATTTTTAGTAGTTTAGTGAAGATGACTGAAAATTTCAGTGAATTTTGACTGATTCTCAGTGAATTTTCACTGATTAAAATCGTGAGGAAATAGTCACTGAAAATCAGTGGAATTTGACTGACTCAGTTTTAGAGAGTTAATTAAATTATTTAATTTCCATTACTGCCCCTATTTTCAATACGCCATTTTTATATTTACTTAAGACTTAAATGAAATTGTCCAGGAAGGAAGTTGACTTTTAGATTCGAGGTAGCGCTCGTTCAGCTTAACCAGGACTCTGGTGCACGCTTATAGAGTAAGTATACATCAAGTAAAGACTGGTAGTCAGTTAAAAGTAAGTTTAAAGAAGATACAGAGAACCAGAGAGAAAGAGAGTAGTTAAGAGGGAGAAACTGTGATAAAGCAGATATAAGACAGAGGGAGAAAGAATGAATGAGCGCCGGCGTGTATTAAGCACTAATATTACATCCTCGGACTGACAGACGTGCGGACTTTAAAGCCCAAGACTAACAAACAGTTAACAGTCATCCGGTCTCCCTGGTTTTTTTATATTCTTATGTGGACACGGACACACATGCGTGAAACTGTTCTTATTTGTGTTTTACATCACACCTAACTTGTTCATCCACATGCAGACACTTCTGCGTTAAATGAAGTCGCCTCCTCAGTGATTTACGACGGAAAGGAGGAAAATCGTTAAATCGATTTCCGACCTTGGATCCAACCCCAAAGAAAAATATTTTCTCCATTTATTCAATGTTCTAAGATAGATATGTCATCCATTAAATAATGTTTCACTTCTTTGCGATTAAACACGATTAAAATTCTTTTAGATTGTTGTCTATTGTTTAAATATGAATATTATTAATTACGATTTTTGTCATATTGTCAACTGTTATTATAAATGTGAAGAGAGCTGTTGGAAAACGAGATAAACTTGAGATATTCTAAATAGAATGATATCTAAGAATAAATCGATCAAAGATAAACGAGCAGCGACGAGTGGATGGGAAAATGTGGAGAACGGTTTTGGTAGGGGTAGTCTGAAATAAGGTATAATTTTCCGCACCAATTAAGGTCTTTAAGAATTGCGACCAATTGAGCGGGAGGGTCAGACCTTAGCTTTAAGGGAGAGATGTACCGCCATCCCCCTATAATTTATTATTGATTAGATCGAATTGAGAAAAAAGCTACAGCTACTCGTCTTTTCCACCCGGGATTTCAAGATTGGCTCCGATAAGTTTCTCGAGGTGAAGACAGGAAGGAAAGAGGCTATAAGAAGACGTTTATATTGTTAACTAATCATCTCTTCCTCTAATCAATTCGCTTCATCAAATTATTAAATCAAGTTCACACTTTATCATAAAGAAATTTTGGAACCACTTTATGAAATTCGGTTTGTGATGATAACATAAAATTCAATTAAAGTCTTTTAATATTTTTAGACTTTTTTAAATGCTGATATTCCGAGCTTTATTTTTTATTAAGTTTGATAATTTTTTTTTTTTGAATCACTTCCCTTGTGTTTAAAGTTGAATAGAACTGAATCAGCAAACATTTCAAAATGTTTCTAATGGGTTTTTAAATCTTTCTGTATATCTTTTATTACTTTCGGATTATTTTCCTATCTTTTATTATTATTCCGAATGAAAAAGATTCAGAAAAAAATAATTCCCAAAAACTCTATTTCCAGGAAATATTATGTACATCTTTAAATATATCTGACTTTTCGAGCTCCTCAAAAATTTTAATTTCCGGCAAATATAAAATACCAGTTTTAAAATTCCCGAAAATTCAAAATTCCCAAAATTTAAATTACCGGAAATTCAAATGAAAAAATGTTTTTTTTTTTAATATTTAAAATTTTCGTACAAAATTTGTGTTCAAAATTTTGGAGAAATGTCTAAAATTTTGAAAAAATACTGAATTTTAATTTTATTTTTTTTTAAATATTGAAAAAAATAAAACAAAATATTTTAAATATCCATGTAGAAAATATTCGATAAAAAAAATATTCAATGTAGAAAACATTTGTTACTCTTTGGAACGGGCTCGAAAAGTTAAAAAAAAAATTCTGAACAAAAATTTTGAAGAGAAATTCTAAATAAAAATCTTGGGTAGATTTTGAAACTTTTTTAAATAGGAATTACGAACAAAAGTTTTCTTTAGAAATTTTAAAGAACTTTTTCACGAAAATTTTGAATAATTTTTTATTTATTTTCATATTTTCATATTTATTTTTTTATATTTTTATTGTCGTCAAATTGAATTTTCGGGAATTTGAAAATTCGGATTTTTATATATTACGGAAAATGAAACGGGAATTTGAAATTTCGGTAATTTTCTACTGTCGCCCATAAATATTGCCCGTATATTTATATATGTCTTATGTCCATAAATATGTTTCAAAAACGAAATTCCAAAAATTGAAAAAAATGAAAATATAATAGTGTTTTCCCGTAGAAATAAATAATAATTCTAAGAAAGCTTTTCAAAGAAAGATAAGTCCTTAAGGAAAATAATTGTTAATACATTGCAAAGAGTCAAAGTTCATTAACAAATATTTCTTAGGATAAGGATAGTTGAATTGAAGACTTTCGAACCGGAATTATACGTTCGCATCGATATCTCGAGCGCGTGAGGCCATCATCGGGTCAAGTGAGGCGTAGTCAACGCTTCTGTGGTTCACACTTAATTAAACCCCCATAGGAACTCGGGGGTTCGCACGTGGCGGACAATGCTGCGCAAGTCTTTAGCGGCAATTGTCATGTAAAGTACACCCTATATATGCACCGCACTGTTTCTCGATACGAGACCTACAAGTATATGCATATACGTTTATGGGTACACGAATAAATGGAAACTTAGACAAAAGAAACTTGCAAAAATCATTAGTAGCAATTCAGAAAATTCAACTTGACTTTTCTCCCCTTTCCCCTAAGCAAATCTACATATTTAGTTCTTGAAACTTCAGTACTAAAGTGTTTCAATCTTATTTGAAAGATTACATTTATTTCATTGCTAATATAATTGCTAATTAGTATTTTACTAATATTAAATTAATATTAATATTAATTTTACTTTACTGTTGAATTTGTATACTAAAGGGCCTCAATAAGATGAAAATTGAAATTTTTTATTAATAAAGAATCCTTTTTGATCAAGTACCTCAGTAATGCTATGCTTAGAATTAGAAGAGGAAGTAAGATCTATTTTTCGGATGACGTCATTGATCGTAAAATGAGTGCAAGAGCATAACCGGTAATTCATTCATTAGAAATATTTGCAAATGCAGACCTTGCTCTAATCAGTAAAACAGTTAAGAAATTAAATACGCATCATTAAAATTTTCTCATTAAATTGGGCTATAATTATAATTATAATTAGCCCAATTTCAATATTGTTCCATTTCTAGTTCTTTTCAAAAATTCAATTCGAGAAAATCCAGATACATTTAAACAAAAACTATTGATATTAATAATGTACAAAATATTCTAAATAAATTATAAGAAACATCAAAATCCAATATACTTTAAATAACTTGATTTTTAGTATTTTTCTTATCCATCACAAAAAAAAATGTTAATGAACATTGTAAATTAAATTAAATTAAACATTCAGTATTCAGTAAACCTCTATTTTAATTTCATTAAAAATTTCATAAATTAAATTCATTCACAATGATTTAAAAAATATTAAATTCGCTTTCTTGGTTTCCTTAAAAACCGGAGTTATCAAAAAATACGCAGCCATCGCAAATATTCCTCATAAATATGTAAAATGTACATCTCTCCACCTTATCATTTGCACCTAATTTTCCCCATCTGAATACCTAAGAATTCTCCAAAAAGAAGAACTCAAATTGAGGCAAATAGAAGAGTCTAGAAGTGTGGGAAGCCTCCACGAATCCATACTTCGTAGCCTATCTGCGGTCAACACCCGCCAACACTGCGTCCTTCCGATTCAGAATCGCGTTTTATTATCATCAGAAGTAAGGGGCTTAAAAGCTCAAGGATGAAGTCCCTCTCTCCAAATGCACCCAGTTGACACGCGTTGAGCTTTGAAGCTCGTCCGAGGGTCGGTTATTGGCCAAGAGGAACATCAACCACCTCCCGGATTGGTCGTAGGGCGAGGCTTGCGTATCACCGAAAGCTCTACGCTAACTGACAAAACGTGGGTTACCCAAGAACCAGTCGTTCTAAAGCTCCTCCCATCTCCTATCGTGGGAGGAAGATGCCAAGGCTTCTTATCCCAATACCCGACAGAGATAGACACTCAGAAGATCGAGTGGTGCGAAAGAAGTTAGGTAACCCTCTTCACCACGAATAAGGACGCAAAGAGAATCGCTGATGAGTGGAGGAGAGAAGGATGACATCACTGGAAGAGGACATCTGTTAAAAGGAGATGGAACACTTGAAACATCACCGCCAGAGGCAGACAGTGTCGATCAGCAAGGGGAAAGACTTTTCGAGGGGAAGACCCTTTCGTCATGTGAGTTGGAGAGAGATCGAATCATCCAGATTGGGATCGGGGCGGAGTGGCGCACTAATTCGAAAAAATAAGTCTTCGATGCGCGACAAGCACACTTGACCGAAGCACACTCCGCCAGAAGGGTCCCAACTGGCCTAGAGTTGTTACATCACAATTAATACCATAAATCAAACCCCTTTCGTGAAGAGGACATCTACATCTTGTCCCTTCCAACTTTTTAACTGAAAAGTCTTGAAGAGTTTTATTATTTTCTCGTTCATCGTTGGTGTTTTGGTGAACTTGTGCAATCATCACCTAAGATGTTGGAGACCAGCTTATAGTGTTCTTGAAGGTATCAAGTGTTCTCCTTCCGGTCGATGTTTAGTGCAACAAATGTTTTGTAATCGGAAGTGACTTAGTGCATTGCTAACAATTAAAAAAGTGCATTGTATTGAGAATTAGATAAAGAACTGAAACCATGGACCAAACTGAGAAAATGGAGATGTCAGACAATCCGAAAGCTTCTCAGTCTTGTCAACCAACCCCCTTCAGCATAGCTGATATATTAAGTAGAACCACATCAAATGAATTGCCGGAAAGAAGACATTCTACTGGTGAAAACAGTCCAGAGTTTGTGAAGATGAAAGATGAAGGTTTTGAGCGAAGGCAAATTGAATCCGGAAGTGAGCAGGATGTGCATGTATCACGTTTTCCGAGATTAGCAACTCCTGATCTCAACATGGCGCGAGAACTGGATATCTTGAGGAGGAACCTGGTTCATGCAAATTTGTCGAGTTTCGGGAACCTGCCACAAATGAATCACAGTTTTAAGCACCTGGATAATTTCGGGAATGTCATTCCTTTCCAGGAAAGCAAGGAAGCGAGGTTTGCACAAAGACAGCAGGATGAGGCTTTGGACATGAGCAAAAGTAAATATATTGGTGAGCTATCTAATGATTTCAATTCACTTTCAGATAATTTTTTCTTTCAGTCCTAAACCGAAAGATTCACTTCTAGAGCAAACTTTTCCCCTTAACGCCAATATTTCTGACTGGTATCAGTTATAAAAATTAGGAACAGGTTGACACTGAGATGGTTAGAATGGATGGGCGTGATTTCAGCTGACAAGTCTTTTTTATGAATGTCGTGTGAGAAACAAGAAGAGGAATTTAAAAGGTCATTTAGGGCGGTATCCGGTACAACAGGGACTAGATTTTCAAGGGTTTTTAAGGTTAAACCGAGAACAGATAACGTAATTGAATGTAATTTTAGTAGCATAAGTGGCACTTGACTAGGCAGACATCACAAGAGCTGACTACTCCACTTCTTGCACTTGTTCGACTGCCGCCAGCACTGCTTCTCCGCCTTTTGATAATATTGAGTTTCACAAGCTCTGCATAGAAATTATATTCTCGCGAAATCCGTCCCATTTAATGTAGAGAATGAATGGAAACAAAGCATAAACATTTTTGTATTGAATCTGAATGAAGGTTCAGCTAAATATGATTCATGCTTAAGAATTCAAAAATTTATAAATTGTCTTTAGAAGTACTAAAGTGGTATTATATAACTTCCACCTATTATTATTCTGTTATTATATACCTATATTATATTCAAAAGTAGATGTTTTTATTTTAAATTACTGTTGTTACCAAAGTTCGAGGTTGTTACCAAATCAAACAGTATAATGTACTATAAAACGCCTATTTGCCCATTTTTGAACGCTTTTCTGCCTCGTTTCATTTCGAGTCGTCATCCTCATATGACCATCATTTCCGCAATCTATATATACGTTATAGAGTGGGTATAGAATTACATTATCGGGTAAAGCTCTTCCATTTCGAGCAAACATAGTTCTCCCACTATCACAAAATCAATCAGGCTCTCGAATCACTTAAATTCTATATAGATATTCAAAAAGCATCTAATTTTCGACAAAATAATACAAATTTTCCAAACAATTTGATAAAGTATTTTCTACAGAAAATGAATTAATAACCATGTAATGAAGAAGGATTGAAAACTCATTGTAGAAAAAGAGTATGGTTTCTCTATTATAGCTAACGCAGTTGTCAGATGGAATTAAAATTTGAGTGAGAATCGATAGCGACGAAATGAAACCCGTAATTAACTAATGCGTTCTCACCCACTGTCATTTAACCCGTGATACCGTTTGTAGTACGTGGGTTGGAACGTGCTGGCACCGATTCAAAGGTGCACTCACAGAAAATTGCTAGTCCTCTTTTTTACATCCTCCTCCTCCTTCTCTTTCGTACAAATAACATATAACGACGACATCGTTTTAAAGTTACTTAATACGCTAATGTGCGTATGATATGGCAAGTCTTTTCTTGGCATGAGTGCAAATATATATGTTAGATGTACGTTTACTTTTATGACATGCATCGTGCAAAGTATTCCATTTGAGAAGGCATGAAGTTGAATAGATTACTTCCTGAATTATGAGTTGCATCAAATTAGTTCAGAGGCACTTGCAACCACGTGCGAGTTTATTAAAAGAACCTTAATGCATTCAACTATTTCGACATGCACACATTTTTCCACCTTAGGTGTTAAACTGACACCTTCTCTTGTTCATTATTTTATTCTATTTATTTTGTTATCAGTCCTTATTTTCATTGATTTTATTCTAAGGGAGATTCTTATGTCGACTATAAGAATGTGTGCTTAGAGGGGAAGATTTATTTGATCACTTTCATCGAGAAAAGTCAAACCCATGATCTCTTTGAGCTAATGCGTTGCAGCTTCATTTCATCCTATTGATCATCAAACATGTTATATCGTTTCCAGTTTCAGAGGGTTATGCGAGGTTATTGATATTCAAAAGTTTATGGACTCTCAGCAAAACTGTGATTTGACTCAAAACTATGATAGCAAATACTGTCATCGTTTTGAATCCTACAACATTGCAAATTATATTTTTAATGCAATTTATAAGAATTAATGCAACTTTTGTTTGAATCAACATTCTTGCTTTACACTCAATAAACTGGTTAGCAAAGGGGAATTACCGAGTAGTAAAGAGTAAACAAATTGGAGTAGCGACGGCACGTGTGCTGTTTAAACGGGACATCAAACGCCAAAGAAACTTACTGTCCGTGTTTCCAGTATACAGTGGACTAACGCATCCATCCATTGGTTCGTTTACCCTTTGCGAAGAAAACAACTCTTTCTATCGCGAATCTAAAGACCAATGAAACCTGAATATTTGTCCATTTCTTGCACCACATCTGTAGCCATCAGTAAATTTATCTTCAAAGAAAATCATCCTTTTTAAATCTTTCTTACAATTTGATGTACAAATTACAATATTAAGCAACAAAAGTCAGAAGTAACAGAAATCCCTTTCATTAATCTCGTGAAATTTGTTTGAAATTGTTTGCAGATGATATGGAGGAGGAAATATACGAGTCACAATCACACAGTTCGAGTCTTCAAGGGCGAAAAAAGCGAAGCAGAGCTGCGTTTTCACACGCTCAAGTTTATGAGCTGGAAAGACGATTCGCAGCACAAAAGTACCTTTCTGGTCCAGAACGAGCAGATCTAGCCCGAGGACTAAAACTCACAGAAACACAAGTCAAAATATGGTTTCAAAATAGAAGGTAATGCATTCACAATACCAGCATTTTATAATTTAATACCATAAAGATTTAATAAAGTTATTCAAATGAAATACTTTGATGATAAGATTTAGGTAAATCTATTTAAGGAAAATTTATTCTTTTTCTTGCAGGTACAAAACCAAAAGACGTCAACAACAAGAGCTTGGAACATTAGTGAATTCCGGAACAGCGAGACGCGTAGCTGTTCGAGTTTTAGTCCATCCGGATGAGCATTTGAGAGGATTGCCACTTCGTGGTTCCGGACAAATTCCGGGACACATGTCGGGACCACAAATTCACCCTGTGAACAAAGCTCTGAATGGCTTTCCGTATTATTGCCTACCCTATCATCCACTCCTTTGCTCACCACTGCATTCGCCCCAAATTCAAGTTCAAACCACAATCCCTGGAATCGAACACGACACAAGAGGAGACACACGAATATCGAAGATGGACAACCAAAAATGAAGGCGTTAATGAGAGAATGAGACACGAGAACAAAATTCGAATCCTAATTATAATGACTTAAACTTTAGACCAACAAATTGTGATTTTTTAATATCTGTTCCTTTATAATGCAGATGAATCATCCGGTATCAAATAATATCTTCTTTTATATTATATTTTTCAAGTTATTCTGATGATTTTTTTAGCATTTATGGAATGATATTTATTAGCTTCTGTAATTTCAAACAGTTGCACTCTGGCATTCTGAAATTGAAGCATGTTTTGATTTTTTTCTTCCCGGCGCCACCTACTTCGAGTTCGCCCTCATTGGGTTTCACTAAAAAACAAAGATCCGACTACCTTCGTGTCACTTTCGACATAAAACTGTCACGATGTCAAAGGGGAATTAGCAGTGATGACGGCTGGAGTCTGACGTTGAAAAAAGAATGAGACAGTCGTCTCCTGAGACAAGCAACATTACGAAAATTGTATTGACTGTCATGACTGTCAACTCTAAAAATTAGATGAGGATTTGAATTCATTGCAGGTGATTGTATGGAGAACACCATAGAATTCGAGATGTATTTTAAAAGTACGACTTTCTTAATACGTCTAATATTCTAGTAAACTCAATGATTTGCTCTATTAAACTTTAATCTTATTTTTTTATATTATTATTTGAAATTATTATATATATTTGAAGTTATGTGATTGATCCTCATAGAAAGTGCAATAAAAAACCTATTTCCAAAGCGTGTACACTGTAGAATAAATGACACAAATTATTTCAATTCTAATCTATATAGGACACATAAAATTTACTTGTAAGTGTCAAACATTATCAGATCCACGTATTTATTATTAGAAAAAAGCAAACGTGTATATTAGAGTGTAAATAAATGTATAAAATATAAGACAAATGTTACCTTCAATCTGTTTCTTATTTTTCCTTAATTTAGAAGTAATAATGTATAAAGTATCCAATTTTCGAGTGTAGCGTGGAGTGTCGTGAAAGAGGCATGATTTATGGGGCTCCTTATATACTTATATCATAACACAACCCTCTCGGGAGTCAAAAGTGTCGTAAAACTTGTTAGGCCGTTTAAACAGCGGATTTCCAATCTGGCCCCTTCGAGAATGCAAGGAGCAGTTTTTCGTCGACGAAAACGAAGCTGACGATTTGCCGCACCATGAACAAGTCAGTTTTTTCCCATAAGTGTTTTAATAGTTCCATTTGGGTGGGCCGGACAGACACAAGATATGTTTATTCAGACGAGGAGACTTTCAGGCTTAACCGTCGCTTATGAAAAACGCCAAAGAACCGACACTCATCCGTTACAAACAAAAGAGTTACATTCACCCCCAGTCTGGTTAATGTTACCATATCATCATAAAGTTTATTCATTTCCGATAAGACAAATGATGATTTTCAAAAAATTATTATTTAAATAGATTGGGCAATAGAAATCAAAATTTGTAAGAGGAATTGAGTGAATTGAATTGATTTTGAACTTCTCTCTATTCATTTTTGAAGAAATAAAATACATGGTTTTCGTCTTTAAGTTTGAGGACCACCCCATCGACTCCCTTTCGATGTCCCAGGTCTCATAAATATGAAGTTATTACAGTTTAAAAAAAAGCGAAAACAGATGGACCTTTTAAATTTTAAACGTATATCAAAGTATCCAAACCTAAACAATTTTTTTCAATGTAAGATTCCTCTTTTATCCTCTTTTAAAATTGATTCTTGTAAGCGCCTCTCGATTTTTTTTAACATTGAGGGGGAAGCTTTATGGGCGCTTCTGCAGTCCATTACCGTTTTGTTTATAACAATTCATAAACACGCTAAAGCCATAATACTCTCCTTTCGAACCAGACACTGGTACTGTCTGACAGTAAAGATACTTGTATTGAAACATGACTTAATGACTTGTGGTTTTCGTATCTTGCATACCTCACGCTTTCCAACAGAATAACCAGGCTAAATTTAATTTTTATGTCAAAATGGCGGACGTTTGCAAAAAAAGGGGAAACCAAAGACAGGAGTAAATAACAAATCACGAATTGGATAAATACAAAATAGATCAAACTTTCCATTCTATATCTGCATTTTCTTCTATTTTTTGAATAATTCTTCACCCCCTGTCTTAAAAAAAAAATACCAAAGGATAATTAAACCATTTCGAAACCAATAATTTTGCAGAATACGATTCCCTCCCCTAACCCTTCCGGAATCGATCACAATACAATAGGGGGTGAAAAGAAGGCAAGAGAGAGAGTAAATTTTTCGGGTAATGCTTCCTATTCAATGAGATTATAATTTAAAACAAAATTGCAATATCACTGTTAATTTTTGATTTATTTTGACTTTTGTCGAGATTTACAAATAGAAAATCGTCTAGAAATCTTGGAATAGTGAAAGAGGGGTAAAAGGGGTAGTCTTTTGAATCCGAGCATCGTTAAGCATTTAACCCCATTCTAGCGTGATTCCATCTCTGACGAAGTTTGAGAACGGAGGATTTCGAGCACGAAACGAATCGATCGTTTTAACAACACCGGACTTCTCTGCCGAAACAAGAAAGGAACGATTTGACGCTCAATCAGGCGAGGGAAGCTAATTTTCATTAGCTGTTAATAGCGTCACCCCTCTGTCGCTCGGTTACTCCACCCACCCCCCATCGCTCTTTACTCCTTTTCACGCCCTTTCATCCAGTAGCTGAGGATAGCATCCAGAGTTTTACATACCCTGAGCAAGGCAGATAGTGTACCCTTGGAAAATGTTAATTACCGAAGCAGTAAACCTTCCTAAACGATTGTATAGTGACAGAAAAGGCGGACCGTATAATTGCCGTCAACGAGTTTCAAGGGTTGGAATATTAATTAGAACTCGGAAAGTGCATGAAAATGAGAGAGCACTTGACCCCAATTCATTCACCGAATTATTTGACCAATGAGAATAAGATTTTTCAAATTGACATATTTTTTACTATATACACCCAGAAAAAAAGTTTTTTTGAATCAAATAAACGTATATTTGCATTAGAACCAAATAAAAAATATCTTTGAGTTATATAAAATTTATTTGATTTTCAAAGATATTATCTCTTCGATTCTTTTGATTCAAAGAAATTTTCTTTTTAATTCAAAGAAAAAATATCTTTGAATCAAATCCATTTTATTTCAGTCAAAGATATTTTTTATTTGGCTCCTGAGGCAAATATAGCATTTATTTGATTTAAACAAACTTTTTTCCTGGGTGTACCGGATTTTTTTCTGGTTTTCTCTCGTTTTTTTACTGGTGGAATTTTTTTTTTGCTTCGATTAATTTATAGATGTCTTTTTGTGATTTTTGAAAGTCAATTTTTCATATAGAAATAGAAATTTTAATATAATATACTTAGAAAAAATATATGGTATAAAGAAAGCAATTATTTACACGTGCTAAATTTATTTTAGACTTAAGTAAAGTAGAAATTGAATAAAAAAACGATGAAGTAGAAAAAAGTCGATTTTTCGATAAAATAAACAAATTTCCAATAAATTTGAAGGATACTTGAAGTCAAGGCGATGTTTCTAAATGTAAATCCCTATTTTGTGACCTTACAATTAGAAAGGTCAAAAATCGAGATTAAATGTCTATAAAACGGTCAGATGCCTTTTTTTTGGAATTATTGTGGTTTTCTGAGAGTAACAGATGTTCAAGATGGTTTTAATAAGTTGATAAAATGTAAAAGTGTAAACCACCTTGAACATCTTGACCTTTAGAAAAATTAAAAGAAATTTTTTTAAATAAAAAAACCTTCAAAAAACTTTCTTATAGAATATTTTTGACGTGAAAGTTTTCGCCCTTTTTAAATTCACTATAAAAAATAGGGGTTACTATTTTAAAAAATCGTCTTGACCTTCAAATAACCTTGAAAATAGCCCTCAAGATCAAAACTAATAGTTAAATGACCCCCTGGGTTCTGAACAATATTTGAACCATTTTTTTGTAGATGGAGTATTTTCAGAGATTTTTCGATCTATTGATTAAAATGGGACACACCCTGAATGTATAAAATACCCAAAATTTCAAATTCCCAAAAATTTAAATTACCAAAAATCTAAATACCCAAAAATTTCGTTTAAAATACGAAAATTTTTATCTCAAAATTAAAACAAAATGTTTGGAGTAATATTACTTAAGCAAAAATTTTTAAGTGAAATTTTAAATAAACATTTTGAGAAGAATTTCGCAAAAAAAAAAAGTTTTGAAAAGAATTTATAAACAAAGATTCTGAAGAAATTTTGATAAAAAATTTTGAAGAAATTTTAAATATATTTTTTAATTTTCGGAAATTTCAAAATTCGGGTATTTTATATTTTCGAGAAATCGACATTTTGGGAATTTGAACCTTGGTAATTTTCTACTTTCTTTAAAAAAAAAAGTTCGCTAATATTATTTTTATCCGTAAACTTAAAATGCCGGGAATTATTTTTGCGGAATTTTTCCACAATCCGGATGTTGATTTTTCGTAAAAAAAAATGAAAACTATAAATCGCATGAAAAAATTCATTTCTTCACTCAAAAAATGTCAAAATTTTGTTTAAATATGTCCTTACTATTTTTTCTGATTAAAATAAGAATTCTGATTATTTTAATCAGAATTTCTATAATATGTACCTAGAATACTAATTAAATCAATCAGAAAAAATAGTAAGGACATATTTAACCGATTAACTTAACCAGCAACTTTTTTGAGTATTCGATATTAGGACTTCCGTTTCCGTTTATTTTGTAAAATTGCATTGAAAATTATTTTGTTTTCTGATATTAGCCAAATAAAGCTTATTATTATTATTATTATTACATAAGATTTCCAGTCCATTAAATAAGGATCTATTCATTACGTAATATGCCCACTTGAAAACGTAGTTACAATTAATTTTCAGATGGCTTTCTTAATAAACTTCATTGTATGATAATATTATTCATCATAATATTGAATGCCCACTTAGAAACTAGAGAAAATGAATTTGTATATCAAAGTTATCGATTTCTTTTTCGTAACAACATTTGGTCCATAATTTTCAATGAATTTAGTTCTTTCGAAAGCGAAAAATAACTGGAGATATATATATTCGATGCCATCTTTGTTTCGATGTAATCTGCAAATATATTTGACCTACTTCCAAGAATCTCGTGGAAAACTACAAATATTAATAATTGACACAATAAAGTTCAAAAAACGGCCAGGCCGGACGCAGATCAGGACTTCGGCCCCGATCTGTTAGAGAAAAATAAAATAAAACCTTTTTTAAGGAAAAAGGGATAAAAAAAACATGTAAATATTCTCGCGGTTGCAGAAATTTGAGTGATGCATCTGGTTCAGAATCGAGACTTATATTCATGCTGCACCTATTACCAATTTACACGAGCCATTTCAGTTCGCACAAAAAATTTTCCGGACGCTCTTACAATTGATGCGATTCCGGCATAAGTGAATTTGAAAGTATAATCTCTCATCTTTTTTTATTTTTTATATCTTGCATTTTTGAATTTTCATTTCAAAAGATATTCAGCGACCGACACAATCATCAGGAACAAATAAAAAATATTCTTGTCAAGAAGAAAAAGAAAAAACTATGATATTTGATTTCTATTATCTTTGGTCTCTGCAAACCAAATCAAGGCCACGATACTTGAAGAGTATGAAAGTTGGAAGGCTCTAAAAGTGTCTTAAGGGTAAGTATACTCTTTGCGGTTCTTTTAATGTTTTTGATGAATTGGATTTGTGTCCCCTTTAACCTCTTCAATAGTCCATGTCACACTGCTCGGTTTCCTTGGCAACCGTCCCAATAGAAACCCGTGTCAGAAGTCAGGAGGTCGTTTCTGAAGAAGGAGATATAGAAAGAAAGGACAGCAAAGAGATTGCGTGATTGGAGGAAAGGAGATAGAAAACGAGAGAAGAGTGGTGGTAGAAAATCTCAAAGTACGAACCAACCATTTCGACGTGACGAGGAAATGATGATGAGGAGAAGAAAATCTGATAGTTGAACTAGTTGAATAAAATTTAGTAACCTTTCACAACACACATGACTTCTACAGATTTCGACTTTTCATAGGATTCTTAACTTTGTGACAATTACAAAAACTGATCCTACTTTATTGTAACTCATTAAAAAATTGAATTATGCATTCATTAAATTAGCATATGCATGTATTGGTATATATATGTATGTATTCTTAAAAAAAACGCATTTTGGGTATAAAATAGCGACCTAGTTTGTTTTTTTTTTATACCATTTTTAGGGTAATCAGATAAATGTCTCTTACTTTAAAGAATTCTCTAACAATTGACTAGATTGAAGGAAGACCACCTACTTCAGCGGTAGAGGAAAGGAAAAGAAAAATTCGCCGCTTTTCCGGCATTTCAAAGAGCAATTTAGCGATTTTTCATGGAACAGCATCGTGAAGGAAAATTGGCGAACGACCGGCCAATCAACAGCGTTTCATGCAGGGTTGTGCTGTTGAAGTTCAGAAAAGTCTTCAATTTCCTTCACTCTTGATTCTTAACTCGTGAATTACCACATTTTGGTGACTTGGAAGCACTTTTAAAGTATGTGTACAAATTTATCTTCGCAAAATATAATCAGAAATATAGTTATATTTTTTTTTTTAAATTAGAGGATTCAATCTAAATATCTATACTAAACATTTACTAAACATTTACATGTTTACAATGAGTATATCTTATAAATATTTAAGGTGTATTTGTATAGTTAAATTTTTTGACTATTTATATAGAGACTAAGTTTGAATATTCATTTTTCTCTGTGTGTAATAATTTCTAAATAATTAATTATTTTTCCGTGTAAATAATAGAATTGATTCTCCGAGGTGTCTATGAGATTTCCTTGAAATTTTAAGACAATTTTTGCATTGATGGAGAAAGTAGCACGCGATCGCGAGAAGTGCCCACCAGTTTCCCTTCATCAAAGTGTGCTTGGATGAAAAGGATACTTGAGGCCAACGTCAGAGAGATAATGTCGTTTTTTTGTTCAAAAATTAAACTGAAGTGGTCCACTTGACCAAGTGTGTTAATGTTTGACCCTTCCAACTTCCAGGCTCACCAACTCATCCTCCTTTATTATAATATCTAATCCAAGGCAAAATACCAATCTGATAAGTTCATTGCAACTCATATTCTGAAGAACAAATCAAACCTGATTTTTTAAATGACTAGATATCATATTAACACAAAAAATTTCGGGTATATTCGTAAAAAAATGTGGAAAACCGTAAACCGGTAAGAAACCGGCTTTGGAATTGGAATTTTAGATCAAAAAGTTCGAATATACGAAATATTTTTTCCCACTTCAATTTTATCTAGAAATATTGTTCCAACTAAAAAAAACAGTACATATTAAGTATAAGTTTCATTCATAAAGAATTATTTGCAATGCAAATGTTATTTTAAAACTGTTTCTAGATTTAAAAAAAAAAATACGAAAAAAATTCATTCTTTTGAACGTTCAGAAAGTTTTAATTACGACTTTTCTTAGAATTTACATAAATATTATAGATTGCTCCGATTCACAAATCGTTAACTTTTTTCTCGTTTAAATTCGAAGAAGAATCTTTATAAACATAAAAATTTCTATTTAATTACCGAGAAAGGAAAATTTTCCGGTAAATGTTCTCTTGTAGAAGAAATAAATATTGAGTATAAAAAAGTTGAGGAACTTTGACATAAGGGTAGGTACATAAAGGGAAATAACTGAGGTAATGAAACCTGAGACTGTCACGATGATATTCGTGGTGGCCCAGACAAGTGCAGCTATGTTAGGTCAAAAGTCAAAGATGAAAAAATGTATATGTTTCTATGTAAAAAAAAAAAAGAATAATAAAGAGCTTAACTAAATTTTAGGAGTAACAATTTTTTTCATTTTACGAGGCAACTAAAAGGAAAGATTTACTTTAATTCAGGACTTTCATTATAAAATAATTCTGAAATAGAATAGGGCAAAAATTGCAAAATATTTTTTTTTATGCAAAACTTAAAATACTTCCCCTCATATATTATATTTAATATAATTGAACGATTTCTAGTTTGAGGAACTTTTTTATTCAATTTTTTTACATTTAGTGGATTAAGAATATCAAAAAAATGTCACAGAACCATTATATTTTTATTTATTTACTAAAAGAAATTTACCTGGCATTGCCCGGTATTTTAAAATATTGCATGTAACTTTAAGGAATTTCAAGGGATTTGAGGGGATTTCAAATTCAAGAAATTTTGAATTTGAAGGATTTTTAAAAGAATTTAAAAGAGTTATGAAAAGGATGTTACAGAGATTTCTATAGATTTCACAAGATTTCAGAACATTAAAAACATTCCTGTTAAAGTTTATACTTTAAGTGATTGTGAGGAATTTCAATGGATTTCTAAAGGATTCAAAAGTAGAACTATAAGAATTTTCAAAAGATTTCGAAACATTTTAAGTGAATTTTAGAACTTTCAAGGAATTGATTAAAATGCGGACGAAATTAAATGAAATCTCATAAAATCCCTTAAAACTACTTGGAGTTCATGAAAATCTCTTGAAATTTCTTCAAATTCGTGCAAAATCAGTACAAATGTATAACTCTTAAAAATCCCTTTAAATCCCTAAAATCAATCAAAAACTCTTACCATTCCTTAAAATCTTTTTAAATTCCTTAAAGTCTTTTTTATCCGAAATTCCTTAAAATCATTTAAAATCTTTTGCAATCCTTTAAAGTCTCTTTAAAATTCCTTTAAATTCTACGAAATCTCATAAAATCCCAGACAACACCCAGTCAATTTCTGCTATAGCAAACAAATAAAAATATTATGTTTAGCAAACTTTCTTTTTTGTATTTTTATTCCACTAAATGTAAAAAAAATCGCCAGACTATGAAACTTCAGCCCAATCTATATAGTATAGATAATTATTAAAAGAATGAATGAATTATCAATGAATTATCAATAAGTAAACTAATATTTACAATGTTTATAACAGGAAGTAACAAAAACATTCCAAATATGTAAAAGATCCAAAAGTTACTGTACGAAAATAATTTGATTAACAACAAACATGCATATTTGTCATCATGATGTCAGTAAAACTTAAAACTCTAATCCCGAAAATAAAACCTGTTTCCCAACAAGAATCTCAGTATATTATTGCACCACTGACCCTGACAAAATTACTCATACTTTTTTTTGTCTCCAGTGTCAAAAATAAAGTCCTCTACTAAAAGAAGACAACAAACTGTCAAAAATGATCAGGAAAAGACTTCTTGGTCGATGCCACATTCGAGAGTCAATTATCTAAACTCAGAAACTCTATAGACAGCTTTAGCACTGCTGAATAGTAAATAACATGAAGATGAGGTATAGTCGACCCACCACAACAGTACCTATTTCGTGAGACGTTTAGCGTTTAGCGTTTAGCACTATCCGGTATTGAGCATCTATAAATAGGCTTCAAATTACCGAATGGAAGCCGCGGGGTGTGCGGCGATGTTTTAGCGGCCATATTGGAAAAATAAACGATCGTGCAGAAACACATGACTGGTTGAAACGCTAGTTCCCGTCAAGCCAACTCGTCACTAGAGTGACAGCCGCCTGTAGCGATTGTTTTTCAGTTTACGTTAACATTTCGTTCTCGTTCCAATACGGTCGTTGAACGAGGTCTGCTCTCTTTATTGCTCACCCCGACGAGCTGGTTATATTGAGCGATAAGTCGTTCCGCGGAATCTATTTGATTTTATGAGATCCCACCACTATTTCCGATCAGTGAACAAAGCGCTAAGTCGGATCTTATAAATCAATTAAAAATGAAATGTTCAAGTTGTTCTTATTCTTAATTCATTGTCATCAATACATTTTATGAGTTTCTTATTGTTTCAAGATTACAGATTATAATTATAGATAATTATAATTATAATTAGAATTATGTTTATAGATTCCAGGAATTTTACAAAATTTCGTAAGGGAGAATTCAGAATTCAAATACATATCGAATTTTAAGGGTAATCAACCCTCTGTCAACCCCTAGTTTACTATCACTCACATGGTAACATACATCCAATATCTGTATAATTTACAAAATTGATATTAATAATATACACGGAAAAATTAATAAAATTCTTGCATCCAAAACTCTTTGGCTCAATTTCAAAATATTCAACCGAAAAGAACAAAACGAAAACTTATCGGCAGAGATAAAAATTTTTATCTGTGTCGCTTGTTATCGACAGTAGATAAACCAAGTTAGGTAAAGAAACAATTTTCTTGTTGAATATTATTCATGAATAAAATATAAGATCCAGATCTTATAATCTATAAAAAAATGCTAATGATTTGTTTAAATAAATGTTTCAGTAGTGAATTAGTTACAGAATTCTGCCTTATCGACTAAAGATTCTAGAAAGTGACTTTACCAGCGGTGAATGTCTTCACTGACAGTCACTGCTAACATCTGCTAACATCCTAATCAATGGCGCTCGAATCGCCAACCCCTGTTCTTCTCCTTTTTGAGTAGAACGAATCGTAATGGCTCATAAATCCCCGCTTTTTTCTCTACTATCTATTTTTATTATTTTCGCCCAAGCGAGTGTGAATAATCGAATAATTATCTCTCTGACTCGTAATTAGGCCACCACGGGAGAACTTTTTCCTGGAGCGGTTCTTTCAAACATCAAAACGCAACTAAAATGATGCTCCATGTAATAATAAATAAATTCTTAGGACTAATCACAGCATTCAATTCCAGAAACTATGACGAGCAAATAGTAGAAATTCTGGGCAATATTTAATTCTTGAAAGTACCATATCGACAAGATTACCAATTAAAATGATACTTTGTAACTTTTTATAAAGAATGGTAATAAAATGTATTTTAACAAGCCTTACTTGAAGAAAAACATATAAAAATTTTTAAATTGTATTCCCTTTTGCTTTGAGGATCTTACAATTAAAGATTTAAAACTTTTTTTTATGATAGAAGCTAGATTTTTATTTTTCGGAATATAAAAGAACATTTCCAAGTCGTTAATGGGGATTCTTTTCATTTCGGAATGTTACACAAGAAAACTAATTCTCTGGATTTTACAACCTTTTACAACACTTTTCCGTCGCGGGAGCTTCATCCACCCTAAAGTATTATCTTTATTTCTTTTAAGTTACGGCGGGAGAAAAGGATGAGTGAGTGATTAGCATCAGGTACCGTTAAGCCTGAAAAGCACTGCTAATTGTTTGTTTAAAATCTTAAAAGTAGATTTCACTTAAAAACAACAAACCCAAATTTTAATATTAATCGATGACTGAAAAGTTCGGAATGTTCAAATGAATCGATTTTTGTATTAATAAAATTATGTTTTATAATTATAATTATATTTAGCTTCAATTGCAATTGGATTATGTATTGGATTGTATTATGCATTAAAGCAAACTATAAAGAAGAATATATCAAGGAATATGAAATGTATTTTCTCTGGCGACTAAATCACTCTAATGATCTATGAGTTTCATATAGACCTTTACTATTCTTGCAAGAAAATAAGTAAAAAGTCCATAATGACCAATTGCGTACAGAACTAACGAAGCCTAACTATAATGCGAAAGCTGATGAGTTTCAACGAGCTTTTTAAACAGACAAAATTACTTTTCGACACACATGTCCTATTATTATTTCCACATTTGATGAATAACCAGAAAAAAGGATTGGCTAACAAGATAAAAATGAAGAAATGAAGACAAAGTGAAGAAATAAATGTAATAGCAAATCTCTTTAAAATTATCCTTATGGGATGTGCAAATTTAAGATATAGGTCATTTGTAGCTATACAGACTCAACTTTAGGATAATCCTGCAAATAAAGGATTTTACCCTCGAACGGGATTTTAATAAATAAGGATTCTATCAGTATCCTTAAAATAAACCCTGAAGATAAACTTAATCCTATGAGCATCTCTAGCTGCAGGGAACCCAATTACTTTAGGAATTTGTTTCACGTTATCTTTATATAATTTTTAAAGGGACAGAAATTCGTAAAAAATTAAATAGTTAATCAAATATTGCAAATAATTAAACCATAATGGTTTCTTCATTCTTAATAAGGGATAAAAAGTGACAACATGTTGTGCCTTGTGAGGTCCTTGCCAGTTTATCAGAAAAGTTCCACTCTAGGCAAACTATCCATGATTTGAGCCCCACCAAAATATTTCGCATCACTCATCATAGAGCGATTAAAATAATATGCAGTAGACTACATCAAAATGTGTAATCTCACTCGAAAAAGAAGTCCTATCTAGAAATAAGATTCTGATATATAATTTACTAAATATGTGAATATCATCAGCTGACAACAACTTAGAAGCATCTCGCTTCAGCTGCAAACCAATTATTTCAGTCCTAGCTCGCTAACAATTCCCACCTTGGGTTTTTTTGATAAGGATCTATATAAAGAAGTCAAAAAAAGAAACCTGTCATTGACACCCCACTTTGGCACTAAGAAAGTCGCAAGATCATCATATAAGAGAGATTTTTACAAAGTAATCTACTGGTCGTTTTTGATGTTAGAATTAACGAAGCTGAGTGTCGAGTAAATTGCACTCTCTTCGCGCTGATAATTAGATAATTAGGGTCTTGGGGTATCTGACTAAGATCCAGAAACGGTCGTTTTATCTGGGGACTGATCTTCGCACCTTCACGATGGATCGTCGGTGGGCTGTGTGAACCACTAATTTTCCTAATAGATTAAATACCCCGAGATTTTGTCATCCGACTGGCACGCTAAGTGAAGGCCCTCTCGCTCCATTGTTTCATAAACAAAAGACGGCCGCTTTGCGAGTCATGGCGGCAACTCTTTGAACGCCCCTCGGCCAATCGGAGATCCCATTTAGAGCGCGAAGCACGAAAGAAACCAGCCGGGGATGATTGAGATTGACTCGCTACACGGCCTCTGTCCTATCCATGCTATAAACTATATTGCACGAAAATGGCGAAACGAGCGTGCTCTTTCCGATCTACGTGAAACTGTCGGCGAAGAAACCTTCGCGGAAGAGAAAAATCGCCCGTTTCTCCTTATATAAGATTTCTCGCGAGATGCATTTTACTCTCCATCCTTTGTTATATCGAAAAATATTAAAGGGCAATGGCTAGATCCTCAATATACAACAAGACAGGTAAGACAGGTAAGTTCTAGACAGGCCCCTTTAGGCCACATTGCTAAAACTTATCCTTTTCGATCAAAGTCCCTAATATTTTACTTTAGTCAGGCTCTCATTAGGTCCTAATTAGGATAAAATAGGGCCAACATAATTTCTTACAATTTTCAAAATTAATTATCAAAGTATTTTCATTTAATTCAGAAATATGGCAAATTTCGTGGTGTTGAAATTATAGTAGGGAGCGTCCATTAATCAATTTCAATTTTAATTAAATGATTTCGATTAAGCAAAATTATTTCTATTGTATCAGTTTTTAATAGAAAAGCAAATTAGTATTATAAAAATAAATATGTAGAATTTAAAGATTTTTGGATTTTAATAAACTGAAGGTAAAGAAAAGCTAAGAATTTTTCTACTCTCTAAACTTGAATCAGTGAAATTTAACTGATTACCAGTCAAATTCTACTGATTTTAAGTGACTCTTTTCTCACGATTTTAATTAGTGAATAATCTACTGGAAATCAGTGAAAAGTCACTGAAAATCAGTGGAATTTGACTGATTCAATTTTACAGAGTACAACTAATACTGTTTTAAATAATACTTTATGGAAAAATAAAATAATTTAAAACAAAGAAAGATTATGTAAGATTCGTTAGATTTTCATCCCCTCTCCCATAAAATCAGAAATAATTCATGGATGTTGCCTTACTAAATAAACTAATACAGTTTATATTAATTAATAAAGTTAAATTAAATATTTTGATTGGAGCCTGACTAAAATAGCAGGACAAAATTAGTGAGCACATACCTCCACAATTTTATAATATGTAAAACTTACATTTTGCAGAAAAGTCGATTTCCTCATAAAAACAGCCTCTCATCTGAAACATAAAAATAAAGATTTTTAATATACCTTGCATTATTTAATTATATCAGTAGTGAAAAATGTGTAAAAAGTTTTCTAATCGATAAAACTAAGTTTACCATAATTATAATATAATATTTTAATAGAAGAAACCGAAAATAAATTCAACTGATAAATGAAGTATTATTTAACGAAATAAATAAAAATCCGCATTTTCTGGTTTCTAATTAAATTCCTAAGCACTGCACGCATCATTATTACATCCAATAAAAATATAATCAATTACACACTCATCGCTTTCTCCAACGGTCGTTATCGCTTCGTGCGTCAACAGCCCAGTGTATAACTCACATGCAAAAAGGGCGCGCGATTTAAACGCGCCGAATCGGCTCTTTTGTGTGAACTTAATAGAATTTGCAAGGAGAGAAAAATCCGTTTCCGATGAATCGAGGACAAACAATGGATTTTTACTGGCAAAAAGGGGGTACAGTATATATAGAATATAGATATACATATATATATATATAGACTAGCAGGCAAATTTTTTTTCAAAATGGTTGACAGTCCTGGGCAGTCTTTTAAGCTACGTCACGGCGGCTCCTTTGGCCCCATTTTTTGTTGGCAGCATCGACTTTTAAGAGGCTCTGGATCACTAATTGATTAATCATGATCCTAGGGGCACACGGTGACCGCCAAGCACTCTCTTTACACCGACACATTTTTCGTTCATGGAGGAGGCAGACAGTCTCACAAAAAGTGCAACGGCTTGACGTGGGGTCCGGATGCTCTCTTATATTTTAGGATCCTAATCAAGGGATGGTCAAACGGTGTTTCGATTCATCGATCTTTCAAGGTCGATTGCTTGTAGACATCAATGTCGGGCATCGGTGAACGCACGAACGTTGATATACCGTAACTGAACAGGATTTATTCATAATAGATTTTTTTTTATTCAATAGAATTCTTGAATGTCCCAGAAATTGAGATATCCTTGCACAATTAGCTTTTCAATTGAATTTGTAACGAATTTTATGAGTATTTTAGGGTAAGTCAGTGGAAAATGTATTTTAAAGGTAAAACCAGGTAAAACTTCAGGTAACTTATAAAATTACGATAAAATATTTGATTTTTTTATTCTTATCTACACATATGCAGAAATTGCCCCATTTTCCCCTTTCTTATGGGGAAACGATGTAATATCTCATTAAGACTAATCTCGCATTAAAATAATGTAATAAAATTGAGATATTGTTGATAATGAAATAGGGTATTGAAAGATATAATTAAACGTTAAAACCAAATATCCAATAAAAATAGGGAAATCACAATATTTTCCATAATTGATTATTTATGAAAGTATAAATATTTATATTAACTAATATTGTATATTGTTGACAATATGGACATATTTCTAGGAACTTTAAATAGGTTTTCAGGAGAATTATTAGTGAACTACATTTTATGATTGTATGTTTTTCATAATTTTTAATAACTAGAGTTTTAAAGAGATTAAAAAAAATTACAAGAGTTTTTAGCAATTAGAGTAAATTTCAAGAAGTTTAAAAGATTTTAAAGAGTTGCAAAAAATTTCTTGTTTTCAAATTACTTTAAAATCTTGAAGTAATTTTTAAATCTTGAAACTTTGTTGAATGTTTTGTAATTCCTTAAAATTACTTGTTTCTTGAAATCCTTTCACATGTTTTAATAACTGAAAATTCTTCAAAATTCTTAAATTTCATATACTTTGTTAATATCATTAAAAATCCCCTACCATACTTACAAATATTTTTAAATAATTGAAAATCCTGAAACTATTTTTTATTTTCTTATTTCAAAAACTCAAAATCACTAGAAATCTCTCGAAATCGCTGAAAATTTCTTAAAACCATCTAAAATCTCTTAAACTTCATTAGGAAATCTTGATATCTTTGAAATCTTGTACAATCTCTTGAAATATTTTTAAACTCCCTAAAATCAGTTAAAATTTGGTGAAAATTCTTGAAAATCCTTAAATTCTATGGAGTTCTTTTGCAATTCTTTAAAATTTGTAAATATCATTTTAAAATCTTTTGAAAAATTTCACAAAATATGTAAATTACTTGAAAATCTTGAAACTCTCCTGAGATCTTTTGAAATTCTTGAAACATTCTTTAAAATCACTTGAAATCTATTTAAATCACTTTAGATTCTCTTGAAATCCTTTAGAAAATCATTATATTTTTGAAATCCTGTAAAATATATCTTAGAATCCTTGTAAATTCCCTAGAATCACTTAAAATTTCTTGACATCCCCTAAATTCAATAAAATTAGTTGAAATCTTTTGAAAATCCTTTAAAATACTTAAATATTATTTAAAATCTCTTGAAATACATAAGAAAAATTTTTAATTACTCTAAAATCTTGAAATTGTCGTGAACTATTTCAAAATTCTTTAAAAATTCCTTAAAATCCCTTCCTTCGATATAAAATTGAAGGCAGATGACCCAGTAATTATGGCGTTCCCAATAATCGTGAAAATATGTTGTAACTTGAATATATATAACAACAAAATGTCTTCAAAAAGACATTTAATGACAAAAACTCAAATTTAAAATTGTAAAATATAAAAATCAATTATAATTCATTAAAACTTATGTAAGAAGTAATAAAAATGCCGTCACGATTACTGCGGTGCATTTATCTTAATTAATACCTATCTTTTTAAAATACGATTTTTGTTTTCAGAAAATTAACTAGCTAAGTAATCAAATATTGCAAATAAAGAATCCAGAGTAGATTTTTAATCCTATAAGTTTTCTAAATCAAGACTACATTAAAACTATGGAAAACTGGCCAGGACCCGATCAGAACCCCATCAAAAATATATATTCAAATTCTCGATAATTTCCCGTAATTATTTTCAAATATTAATCAAATAATCTTAACACAGTAATTTTATTTATGCATGAACAAATATGATTAAGATTAGCACACGGATGTCGCAAGCATTAAAAAAGAGATTTTTCAATTACAACACGAAGTTATTAGAGTAAATTGATTTCAAATGGCATTAGAGTTGTCATTTGTATATTGCTTACACTCTACAGACATAGGTTGATACTAAAGCGATCAAGTTTGCATATCTTCATCGTGCATACATGTGCGAAAAGATGATGCTCGCTCTTTGAAACGATTACTCTGAAATGACACTAACTATCCCTGTGTTGGGTAATAATTGGCTACTTATGCTGCACGTGTCCATCGGAGTATAACGAACTGTCAAAGAAAGGAACTTGGAACGTAACTTTAACAACCAACTTGCGCAGCCAGTGGTCATCAATCGTGTACGTGGCTATTGCATTTTAAGGACGTCAAATAACTTACTGCCCTGCTCATGCAAATTTCAGTATCTCCTGCTTTCGTGAGCCAAGAAAAACATTAAATTTCGGTTAATAAGTGAGTCGATTGAACCGGTGCCAGTTTACCTCAGGGGCAAATCGACCTACAACCTCTATTTATAAATCACTTGACAAGACTCCCATTTTTGGATTCACTTCTTAAAAGTATCCTCAACTCTCAGTTTTTAAGTTTACGAAACGTTTTTTACTTTAATTATACTAGAACATTAATCGTGCTGCGTAATTACTTCAGCCTTAACGATTTCAATACAAAAAAGTTGTTTTCTTTTTTTCTAGAAAAAGAGAGTCGAATTAAGGGTTGATAGCCATAAACGAAAAAAAAAACTAATAAAAATATTGTAATTTAGTGACTCAGGTACTAGAATAATAAGCAGCTTTGCCAACTCAGGTGTTAAATAGATTTTCCCTTTTTAAATAGAATCCAATTTTACAACTTTACAAGACACTAAATACTTCCGTCAAAGAAAGTTATTTCATTGTTTAAATAGCAAAAAATTTTCCTATCTAATTTGCTTTTCCACTTTCATAAACAATTTAAAAAAAAATTTGGACGTCCAAGCATAAATATTTCAAATTTCTTTCTTCAAATCTTGAAAATATCTCAATCAGCCTAGAGTTTGCTTTGAAATTCAAATACTAATAATAAATGGCTTAATTATTCTGATAATTTCTCTAGGTACACAGATTGTGTGCATATATACATATACATAAGTATACATATATATAAGTGTATAATTGAACTGGAAGTCGTAAATTCCTAAGCTTAATTAAACCCAGATCGCATTCTTCCCTCATCACTGATCAGTTTTCAAGCAAAACAAATTGCCCCGTATCTCACAATTCTCAATTAAAAAGAGTCTATTTCCTTTGGCAAAAGTTTATCGACTCAAATCGAGTTCAGACATTCAGTCAACTTGTTTCAATTAACCTGAAATCCCGCTAGAATTCCATTAGTTTATTGTTTAAGCCTCCATTAGAAGTAAATTGGAATCCATTCACGGCTCCTTCTAATTCCGAGAACGTGGACAAAGATTACATTTACGCTTAACTAACTCGGAGTGTGAAATCGCTTCCGAATTTCCGTGTCGAGTTTTCTCGCTCGACCGGAAAGATGGCTGCAATCTATAGTTCAGGCAATGAAACTTTAAAAACGGTTAATTAAATCAAAGGATGCCGATGCCGACACGTCATAAAGCGGCAACCGGTTCGAGGTTGCGCATTATAGGACGATAGAGCAATAAAATTAAAAGCTCCCGCGATAAGAAGACCATGTAAACCTATCTGGAAATTCTGCTTTATATATAGTCATTATCTTTCTGATCGAAAACTTCTAAACGAGCCAAGTGATTAAATAGTGAGCTGAGAAGCCGGATTACTATACAATCTATTATACATGTATCATATACATATATATGTAGACGCACTTATATTCTGATAAACCAAAGTCGTAACTTTTAAGCATTAGATGTGTGATGCAAGACTTTAAAGATGAATAATAGTAGAATTAGTCACGGACACTTATCAAACCTTCCAAGATTTCAGGCAAAAGTTCAACACCTGTTGCGTCACGATCTCCGTTCTTTCATTTTAATTAATCCTTCTTAATTATCAGCTAAGTGTTAATTTATAATGCCCAGTTAATTCGTATCTCGAATGCAATCTATCTAATTGTCAGGAAATTTTGATAGACTAATTCCATTGTTCATGATTACTAAATCGTTTGAAAACTCTCGATCATTTTTATACATTCAAGTCATATTTTGAATTCCTGTTCCAAATTTTGTAAGATTATTATTTAATTTAAGTAAATAGAGAGGTTTTTAAATGTTCTCATTATTCTATGCCAAAAGTGCTGATTATTAAGGCTACTCGTTTGATTATTGAATTTATGGACTGCCTAAAGCAGTTTCAACCCCTCAATGTGAAAAAACCCCATTCATCAGTACAAATATTTATTAAAAGAATGAAAACTGAAATTTTATTGCGATCAGAAGTAAATTCGCGGCCTTTCAATGAAATTCGCGGTCATTTTCTGGGTTTTTTCCAAACAAATAAAATTCCGGGTCATTTCCCAGTTTCTCGGTCAAGTCGCCACCATGTTGATATATTACTAGTTAGATTCTCGTGTAATTTGAAAACTTTTAATTAAAATTGCTTAATTATAAACGACGGAGTAATAAATTTAGAATTGCAGATGTAAATAAGTTAAGGTGAAGGTGCAAACATATTAAGATGAGAATGCTTCCGGTACACGATGCAATTTTCATTTGCAATTTTGTGTACAATTTCATCAGAAAACTCGAATTAGGAATCCCACAGTTAATTCACGCGTAGAGAGGAATCGGTAATTTTAGTAAGCGTTTCTATGATTGCGTCCCTGGACTTAGAGTGGCAGTAGTGTTTTGAAGCCTAATAGAGGTTCTTAGTCCTCTCCATCAAAGGTAACATCCTTCGCAGTCCTCCTTGTCTCTCGATTAAGGTCTCTCTTTCTCTCACTTCCTCTTTTACTCCCTATCCTTTTCTCTCTTCATCTTTACATCTCTCGCCCTTTTTCTTCCTTTCACTCTGCGACTGTTCCTCCACCGTTTAAATCTCAATGTGTGTAAGAGAGAGAAAATGAGAGATAGAGAGAGAGAGAGAGAGAGAGAGAAAGAGAAAGAGATAGAAAGAGAGAGAAAGAGAGGTGACGATTCCTCAATGAAAAAGAAGAAGACCGATGGGAAACGAAACTGGTAGAACGCTCATGGACCAAGAAAGGTGTTACCTTGATCTATCGATTCCTTCTCGGATTTCGAGCTGATTGAGATAAATGTACTAACCCACACTCGACTCAACTGCATCCAATCCAAGCATGGGAAACAATCATCAACTCCGAATTGATCCATTACAAATCTTTTAAAATCATTTAATTCCAACAGAAAGCACTTCTCTTTCATTTCAATTAAACATGTATAAAATTATAGTATAATTCATAAAATTGTTCAAAAATTCTTTCGAAAAACACTTGAATCTAATTATGTAAATGCAATAAATTTGCTCATTACTGGAAATAATTTCTGAGCATTCGCGAGGAAGATTTTTCTTAAAATCTTTAGGTCAGACAAAGTTCATTTGCAATAAATTTGAGGTAGCGAAGGGGCGCATGCGCAGAAGCGCAGACACAATTGCCTGACGGCTAGCGGGTGATATATGAAAGTGTTAATGATACATCATCGCATTTAAGCGATGGACCGCTTTTCTGGAACTGGTTTCGATGCAGCGACGAGTTTATTTTTACCGCGGATTCCGCTGAACGTCGAAATTCGAAGGATCGTTCGGGCGGGCGGATTTTAAAAATGATTGATGAAATATCGCCTTGGACCAGATACCAAGGGTTCTGGGTTCACAAGGCAAACCCATTGCCCAATTAATAGTGTTGCAGTTATGAGCGGACGGACGGTCTCCTTTGAGCCGCAGCGTCGTCGTTTTGTGACGCTCGACGGCGCGTATCGACGCCGACAGACGACGACAACCCTCTCGGGTCCTCCTCCTCATCCAATGGGAGAATGAACCCTCACTTGTGTGTCAAAACATATAGTCAGTCGTAACTACACGCGTAACAAAAGACACGTGGAGGGTTCCATAAGTGATATTCTGAACCCTTTATTCAACCATTCGAATTATTTCTGCTTCACGCCCCCACTTCCATCTTTTTCTGTAGATTTAATAAAATTGATCGAAAATCGACTTTCATGGCTTAAAAATCGACATTTTTTTTCAGTCGCCGCCCCGCGCTGCTGTTTTTATAAATTACTTCGAATCTAGAATTTATTTTGTTTTAAAAATTGAGTT